>VDFB02351197.1:0-30761 GCA_007258455.2 Sequoia sempervirens
CATTATAATACTCTAAGACCATTTTCCATATTTGGATCCTATATCTATTTGATCTAAAGAAACCTTTGTAGCATCCATTAGAGCATAGAACCTCACAGGTTTTGTTGGGTCTTTAAAAAATTCATAATCATGCTTAAGAAAACTTCCTATTTGATTAGCAAAAATTTCTATCAAATTCAATTCCCTATATTCAAGAGGGAGAGAACTCATTTGAACCCAGAAAGGAACAAATTTTGTTACAAAATTGGACAGGTTAAATTTTGGATACCAGGGTTGCATGAATAATCCAACCCCTTGAAATACCCATGATTTCACTTTAAAGACTCTGTCTCTATGAAGTTTAGTATCAAAAAGAACTAGAAAGATGCCCTTCTCTTGATCTATATAAAAAACTTTAACAACCCCTTCCCATTCATCATATATCAAATATTTTAAAAGGTCTATATCGGGGCATAGCTTCTCGAACTTACATATTATGACATGATGACGAAGATCTTGAACTTGTGGCTCTAAAAATTCATCAGAGAGGGTAACAGAATAAGTAATCTTTCTTTCCCCCTTTCTTTCAAAACTCTGTGAATCCAAAGCTTTTGTTGCTCCTTTATGCTAACTTTTCGAAGGTAGGGATTTATCCTTACCTAGAGCAGTGGGTTGTTGATGCTCTTTTCCACATCATTGTAAAGATTCCCCCTTTTTGCTCTGTTTTTCCTTCCTCTTTCCTGCTTTTTTTCCCATTCTTATTCTTTTTCCTCCACTGGAAAGAGTTTGCAGACTTATCGGTAAGATTGACTTGCTTCTTTGACCTTACATGTTGAACCTAATTTTGTGCATGAGAAGATGACAACTTTGAATCCTTTGCATGAAGTACTGGCTATTTTGGATCCACTGCATTCTATTTTTGATGAATCTTTGCATGCAATGTTGATGTTGGATCCTTTGTGAATAGCCGATGATTCACTAGATTGGCATGCTGCGACTTGCCATTGATGGTTTTTTGCACTTTCAGATGAAATCTTATTTGAGATATCCTCAACTTGATCTTTTTGTTCCCCATCCTTCGTTTCAAGAGCTAAGAAAGGATTATTTGTTGGAAAGTAGTTTGGATTGGAGAAAGCACCTTGATGATTTGCAAAAGATCTATGAGAAAAACTTTCCTTTCTGCTATAACAAGGCAGATTAGCTCTGAAGGAATTCCTTTCCGTTTCCTTATGTTTTCCCACAAAACTCTTTTGTTGTGTTTCCTTAGCAGGGCGCATCATATGAGCACAAAAAAAAAATATTAATACTTGAAAAATTATAAATTTTCAAGTATGTAGCACATTGATATTTATAATGTCATTTATAAAGTGGAATTTTTTAATTAGGTTTATTTAATGGAAGAGATTAAAAATATATATTTTTATTTTAAAATTTAAAATATGAAAATACGATATAAACATTTCTTAGTTGCATTTATTAATATGCTTAAAGTTATATTTAATTTAATTAAAATTAATATTCATAATTAAAAAATTAAATTCTAAAGGAATATTTTTAAAGATAATTTAGAGGGGTTTTATCGGGGCCTTATCCATGAAAGTATTGAGCATACATATTTGAGATGATAGTATTCATACTAAAAAATTCTACTAAACATAAGCATTATATTGAGTACTACTACCATTGTGATCAAAACATAGAAACATATCCTACATACATGCTATGGTCATAACATTACCTATAATATTGCACATATAAACACATAACCACCTACTCCCTAATGCTCATGGTTAGTATTTTCCCCATGCCCAACATCAATAATTTCTTCCACCCAATTTACCACCCCAAAAACCCTTCTCCCCTAGTTTTCCCTTATTAGCAAGGGGAAATGCATGCTATAAAATAACACCCTCATATGATGAGTCCTATACACTAAGGCTCTACAAAACATAGGTATTGTATTATCATTAATTGCCTCCAATATTTTGTGGTAATGCAAGGCACATAAAACAACTAATAGTTTCCCAACATTGCTATAAAAATAATGGAGAATACCAATTTTAGAAACCTATATTTCACCATTGATTTATCAATTTGATCATGTTAATTTTCCTTTGATGTAGGAGCATCTAAGGCTTATATGCAATCCTGCATCATCATTTCTAATTTTTTTTGATCAAATAAGACTACTACAAGTTTTATTGGTGTGAGACAGGCTAGTCGACAAGACATTCATCAATGTCTCTTCGATATTGAATTTCTCTTCGACATTCCATGTCGGGTAGCAGTGATCTGGGCATGGTGAAACTTTATCGGTGAGAGATGGCTTGTTGTTGAGACAATCTTGAATGTCTCTTCGACATTCATTGGATGTGCGTTGTGTGGATGTCTGTGTTGTGGTGATCTTGTGACGTCGATGTGAGATTCACTTGAGTCTCTTCGACAAGGCGAGTCTCATTGAAGTTGAGGTGACATATGCCATTCAGTGTGAGATCCTCGAATGTATGTTAGACATTCTAATGATGATTCGATTGAGCTTGTCAGTGTGACATGGCGGCGTCGGGGTGAGATCTCCCAAAGTCTTGGCGACATCTCGATGGAGGAATTGGATGAGGGTGATCAACGCAAAGGATGGCAAATTAAGACGTGATGCTTGGAAGAACAATATTGGTGTATTTCACAATGCTGTTGTGAAATACAAATCATTGGCCAGCTCAGTGGAGCTACTAATAACAATGTAACACCTTGGTGATTGCAGATGCTGATTGGACGATGATTGGAAACTATGACATGGGAGCAAGAAAGAGCAAGGCTGGCCTGGAGAACTTGAGAGAGATATAAATGATGAAGGAATGCAAGTACAGGATAGGTGGTGGAAGTGTGAGGAAAGCATACAGTGTAGAGCCGAATTAAGATCTTCTCTCAACATATGCATGTAAGAAGCTACCCATGAGATGGCAAGTACTTTGTAATGTTGACCTAGTAATAAAGATCATTTTCGTTGTGTAAACTTAGTTTTTTGTATTGTTTTTATCTTTTTGTGTTGTGTTGACTACGTGATTGGATAGCCTGATAAGGCCCTCTGATCTCTACTGCGTCAAGTGGTATCAAAGCAAGGTTTACTCTTGGGAAGGTGTCAAGCATTTACAAAGTCCTATAGAGAATTTTTTGTGGGTAAGTGAGAAAGGAGGAAACCTCTAGCTATAGAGGATTTGCATAAGATGGCACAAAGAGGATGAGGCAAAGGAAAAGGGGTGCGAAGAGGAATGGACCCTATCTTGATAGATATGTTGAGAGGAATTGTGGCCAGATTAGAGGTTGTCGAGAATGCACAGTGAAGAGGTCATCATGTCAATGATGTGAGTGATGAATAAGAAGAAGAATAGGTTGAAGCTGAAGGAGAACAACCATAACTTGATAGAGGGAATGAGAGGTTCATTCAAGCCCTAACCAGAATAAATACCAGACCCCATTTTGACCCTCCTAAGTATAAAGGGAACCTAAATTCTGATGAGTTACTGGATTGGATTACTGAGATGGAGAAGTACTTCAAATTTGAAGGTACTAAAGATGAAAAGAAGGTGAAATTTTCTTGTACAAAGTTGAAGGGGCATGCATCCCTATGGTGGGATCATTTGCAGACTGATAGACAAAGGAGAGGTAAGGAGAAGATAAAATCATGGGATCGCATGGTGAAAAAATTGAAAACAAATCTCATGCCTACAAATTATTAGATAAGTCTGTTTAGGAAATTACAGAATTTGAAGAAAAGAGAGTCCAGTGTCAAGGAGTACACTGAAGAGTTCTATCAATTGAGTATTCGAGCATACCACACTGAGGATGAGGTTGAGCAATTTGCAAGATACCCAAATGGTCTGTGAGTGTCCATTCAAGATTAAATAAGTTTTCTCAAGTTGTAAAGCATGGAAGAGGCTTATCAATGTGCCTTGGGAGTTGAGGAGAAACTAAACAGAAAGCAACAAAGCAATAACAGGGGTTGAGGTAGAAATGCCCACGTCTGAGGACAAAGCAATGGTGGAAGAGGATATTTTTCCAAACATAATGGAGAAGGTACCTCTCAAGACACAGGAGGTAGAGGAGATATCTGAGGAAAAGGAGAGTCATCTTGAGGAAGAGGTAGTTTTGGAAGAGGAAGAGGATTCACTATTACATGCTACAAATGTGGAGAGGTTGATCAAAAGTCTTTTGAATTCCCACAAGGTCCAAGCAAAGGAAAAGAGTCTAGAGTGCATGTGGCCTAAGCTAAAGATGAAATGGTGGAAAATGTAAAGCATGGAGAAGATCCAGAAGATGGAGAATCCTTGATAATAAGGAAGATTTTGTTAAGTATTGAGAAGGTAGAAACAAAACCAATACAAAGAAGGAATTTGTTCAGAACCAAATGCAAGTCAAGTGGTAAGTTTTGTAAGGTAATTGTAGATAGTGGAAACACAGACAATATTGTGTCTAATGAAATGGTGAGGAAGTTGAAGCTGAAAATAATGAAGCATCCCAACCCATACAAGGTTTCATAATTGTAGAAGGAGCATCAGTTAGTGGTAAGAGAACAATGCTTGGTTAATTTTCAGATTGGTAAATACAAAGATGAAATAATTTGTGATGTAATGCCAATGGATGCATGTCATATTTTGTTGTGAAGACCATGGCATTTTGACCGTTAAGTAGTTCATGATGGTAAGAATAATACATATACCATTAAGAAGGATGGTTAGGAATTTACTTTGAATCCCATGAAGGATAAGGATGAAGATCCAAAAGGTACCTCCAAGGTGTGTTTTTTCACAAGAAAGTAGTTCCTGAAGGATCTAAAGAAGGATGATGTTTGTTATGCAGTGGTAGCACAACCACCTCAAAACCTGATAGCAGAAAAGGAAGAAAAGCTACTAGTAGAAATTCAAGAATTGGTGGATGAGTATGTTGGCATAATGATGTAGTTACCAGATGGGAATCAATCACTGTATGGATTTGATTCTAGGTGCAAGTTTTCCAAACAAGGCACTATATAGAATGACACCACAAGAGAATGAAAAAATAAATAGACAAGTCCAGGAGTTGTTGGACAAGGGTTTGATTAGGGAGAATCTTAGTCCATGTATTGTCCCTATTGTTTAGCACCTAAGAATGGAGATGAATGGAGGATGTGTATAGACTCTCATGCAATTAATAAGATCACCATCAAATATAGATTTGTGTTACCCAGAATGGATGGTTTAATGGATTATTTGAGTGGAGCAATGTATTTCACAAAGATTGATCTAAAGAGTGGTTATCATGAAATAAGAATTCATGAAGGGGATGAGTTGAAGACATCATTCAAGATGAAGGATGGACTGTATGAGTGGCTGGTCATGCTGTTTGGATTGAAAAATGCACCTAGTACATTCATGAGATTGATGAATCAGGTGTTGAATCCCTATCTTGGTAAGTTTGTCATAGTTTATCTTGATGATATTTTAATTTTTAGTAAAACAAAAGAAGAACATTCAGAACATATTAGAGCTGTTTTGCAAAGATTGAAAGAATAAAAGTTAATGGTGAATATGAAAAAGTGTACTTTCATGAAGAAGGAGTTAGTGTACTTGGGACTTTTGTTTTCTGAGGAAGGATTAAAAATGGATCCTGAGAAAGTAAAGGCTATTGTTGAGTGGCCATCACCAAGGAGTACTTTTGAATCCCATAGTTTTCATGGGTTGGTGAGCTTCTATAGGAAGTTAATAAGAAATTTCAGTGGGATATGTGCTCCCATCATGAAGACAATGAAGGGAACAAGAAAAGAGTTCCAATGGACAACTAGATCTGAGAAGAGTTTTCAGCTGTTGAAAAACAAGGTGATGGAACAACCATTGTTGGTGTTACCAGACTTTGGAAAGGTTTTCCAAGTGGATTGTGATGCAAGTGGAGCAACAATTGGAGGATTACTCAGTCAAGAAGGAAGACCAATAACGTACTTCAGTGAGAAGCTGAATGAAACCAAGAAGAAATACTCAGTGTATGATCAAGAATTTTATGCAATTGTACAAGCACTCAAGAAGTGGAGGCATTACTTATTTCCAAAGGAATTTGTGTTGTATACAGATCATCATGCCCTGCAATTCATAAACAACCAAGGTAATTTTAACTAGAGGCATTTGAAGTGGGTTGAATTCTTGTAAAGTTATCCTTTTGTGTTCAAACATAGGAGTGGTAAATCCAATAGGGTTGCTGACACATTAAGTAAGAGAACTTTGTTGCCGAGTGAGATGAGAGTGAATGTTGTTGGTTTTGATTCATTAGGTGAGTTGTATGAGCACGACCCAAATTTTAGAGAGGCATGGTTAGCATGCAAGAATCCAATTGAATTGAATTAGACTCCATGGTTAGAATATTTTATTCAAGAGAACTTTCTCAAAGAAAAGAAGTTGTGTATACCCAGAGGTTCCATGAGGGTTAATCTCATTAGAGAAAAGCATAGTGGTGGATTAGGTGGAAATTTTTGAATAGATAAGACAACTGTGTTGTTGAATGAAAGCTATTACTGGCCAAGAATGAGTGTGGATGTCAAGAAAATGGTACAAGGATGTAGAATTTGTTAGCATGCGAAGGGTATGAAACAAAATATCGGACTGCATCAGCCATTACCAATTCTGAAGAGATCGTGGAAACACATTAGCATGGATTTTGTTTTGGGACTTCCTTGAACTTAGCGAGGTAGTGATTTAGTTTTTGTGGTTATTGATAGATTTAAAAAAATGGCTCATTTTATTCCATGTCATAAAACTAACGATGCTTCCCATATAGCAAATTTTTTCTTCAATGAAATAGTTTGGTTGCATGGTTTGCCTAAGAGTATCATATCTAATTAGGATACAAAGTTTGCTGGTCATTTCTGGTAGGTCCATTGTGGAAGAAATTGGGCACACATTTGGGTTTCAGTTTAGCTTACCATTCGCAAACAGATGGTCAAATTAAGGTTGTGAACAAAAGTTTAGGTAATATTCTTCGATGTTTGATTGGAGACAAGCCAAAATAGTGGGATTTGTTGTTGTCATAGGCAGAGTTTGCCTATAATAATTCAGTGAATAGGAGTATTGGGAAAATTCCATTTAATGTGGTGTATGGTTTCATCCCTAGGGGCATGGATGAACTTAGAGATAGTGTAGACCTGGTGAAGACAAGTGTTGTGGAAAAGGATTTTGTAGAATATATCAGAGATTTGCATAAAGAAGTGAAAGAAAAGTTGGAGAAGAGTACAATTAAGTATAAAGAGTTAGCTGATCATCATAGAAGAGAGCAGGAATTTCAAATTGGAGAAATGGTATGGGTTCATTTAAGAAAGGAGAGGTTTCCATAGGGAACCTATAATAAGTTAAAATGGAAGAAAATAGGACCTTGTCAGATCCTACATAAGTTTTTCACAAATGCTTATGAAGTTGAACTTCCAAGGAATGTAGATATATCTCCTATCTTCAATGTCAGTGATTTGTCCAAACATTTTGATGAGGAGACAAGTACTCAAGCATATTCACTTGATAATATAGATTGGGTGAGCTAGTTACCAGAGAAATAAATTAAAGAAGTGGATGCAATTATCGATTCTAGGGTTGCAAATAAAATGTGTGGTAAAGAGTACCCAGAATACTTGGTTCGCTGGAAGGGAAAACAAGTAGAGGACGCAACTTGGGTGAAGGCACATGAGCTTGCTTAGTTTGGACTGTCAGTTCTAGATTGGCCTAAATATTCCCAAGTTCCCACTCATGGAACATTTCTCCTACCTTAGGTGTCTAATGTAGGAGCATCAGAGGCTTACATGCAATCTTGCATCGTCATTTTTGAATTTTTCGATCAAATATGACTACTACAAGTTTTGTTGGTGTGATACAGGCTAGTCGACAAGACATTCATCAATGTCTCTTTGATATTGAATGTCTCTTCGATATTCCATATCGGGTAGCAGTGATCTTGGCATGGTGGAACCTTATTGATGAGAGGTAGCTTTTCATTGAGACAATATCGAATATCTCTTCGACATTCACTAGATGTGCATCGTGTGGATGTCTGTGTCGTGGTGATCTTGTGACGTTGATGTGAGACTCACTCAAGTCTCTTCGACAAGGCGATTCTCATCAATGTTGAGGTGACATATGTCATTTAGTGTGAGATCCTTGAATGCCTATTAAACATTCCAATGATGATCTGATTGAGCTTGTTGGTGTGTAATGGTGGCGTCGAGGTGAGATCTCCCAAAGTCTTGGTGACATCCTGATGGAGGAATTGGACGAGGGTGATCAATGCAGAGGATCGCAAATCAGGACGTGACACTAGGAAGAATGATATTGGTGTATTTCATAACATTTTTGTGAAATACAAATCATTGGCCAACTAGGTGGAGCTACTGATAATGATGTAATGACCTGGTGATTGCGAATGCAAATTGGATGATGATTGGAAACTATGACATGGGAGAAGGAAAGAGCAAGTCCGACCTAGAGAACTTGAGATAGATATAAACGATGAAGAAATACTAGTATAGGATAGGCTACAAAAGTGTGAGGAAAGCATACAATTTAGAGCCAAATTAAGATTTTCTCTCAACAGATGCATGTAAGAAGCTTCCCATGAGATGGCAAGTACTTTTTAATGTCGACCTAGTAATAAAGATCATTTTTTCTATGTAAACCTAGTTGTTTTTATCTTTTTGTGTTGTGTTGGTTGCATGATTGGATAGTCTGATAAGGCCCTCTAATCTCGACTGCATCATCCTTGCTGATTAATTAATTATATTATTTTAACTAATTAATCCAATTAACCCTTTATCAATGCATGCATAATTAATTGATTAATCATTATTAATTAAGTAATTAATTTACTCATAATTAATCCATGAACATATATCCAATTAAAATAAATAATTATCCTCACCCACATTTCATTTATCAATCAAAGTTAGATAACTAATGAGCCAATCCCATGTACTAAACATGATATCCATAACATCTATAAGATCAAAGATCCCTAATATCTACAAGATCCAAATATATTCCATTAATCAATGCAAGTGATAAAAGAATTATATCCAAGATCTTCTTGATCAAGGGGATAGTAAAATAAAATTATGTGAGCCCATCTTAATAGTAGATAAACTAAGGAAATTTAAAGAGCTCATTCAAAATCATGATCAACCTTTCTCACAAAAGAATCAAGGCCAAAACATCCAAGCTAATCCCTCCATCATATAAAAAAAATATTAGATCATGAGACCCAAATCAATCCTATCCATCATCTCACAAATCCCTCTTCCCAAGATGAGACTATAGTTCCCATTATTCATATAGATAATAAAATTGATTGTATAAAGAATATTGTTATAAATTTATAGTTGAAATTGATCACTTTGAGCATATTGGCAATCAAGTTGCACTTGATATTCATAAAACTAAATATTTGGGTAAGAAAGTCACAATTCATAATATGGAGAATATGTATAATAATGTTACAAATATCATGGACAAGGAGCAAGTACAAAAATCTTATAAATTTGGTCTAATATGGTTTCCTTGTAGATGAGAAAATTGAAAATTCTAATGGTTCTTGGTAGTAAACTGACAAGATATCTTCATGTGTACATAGCAACAAGTATCTAATCATAAATAAAATATGTTAAATCATGATAAATAACTTATGTAACTTGTATTAAAGTTTATGTAAATCATGAACATCAAGGCATCAAATACAAGTATTCTACTAAGAAATATAATTATTTTTGTGATACTTTAGGGATAATTGAAGAAAAATTCTCTAATAAAAATATTGAAGTAGAGTCCATCTATAGCCCCTATGAAAATATTGTTAGCATCAATCATTTCATTGATACCACTATCCATGATATTAACCTTTACCTATAACATTCTAAACCCATGGATTAGGACCAAAAATATCATGCATTATTTGAATTATTCTAAAATGATAAAATAATCATAAAATTCATAGGAATTAAAGATAATATCCTATCAAGGGACCATCATAAAGGCTTGGAAATTCATGTGCATGCCCTTTATTATATATAAAAGAACCTAATAATTACTATGAATAAAATTATTAAGATGAAGCATTGAATCATTAACATGAAGCACCAAATCAAAATCAAGAAAGAAATAAAAATGAATGCAAAGAGAAATATAGGTCCATAGATAAAAAAGAAGAAGCATAAAATCAAGGTGGATTTTCAAGAAAAAAGAATTCAAGAATCTAAGAGAAGTTACAAATTAAACCACAAAAAACAATCTAGATAAAATGAAAGATCAAAATGAAACAAAAATCCAAATAAAGAAGAACATCAAAATAAAGAAAATAAATAAAATTATAAAACCCACTCAAAAGAATGACTCAACATACAAAAGGTATTCACAATATTTGCAAGCATTATTGACTCTATCATATGAGGTTCCAAAGTCTAATGTATTATGTGTGTTTTTTTATCCTAATAAAAATTCCCATCCCAAATCCAAATTTCAACACCCAAAATATCAAAAACCAAATCTTAGTCCAAATATAAGTCTAAACATTCAAATCCCCAATCCAAAATCCCAAACTCTCAAATCAAGAACCAAATCTAAACATCTAAAATATTGAATTCATCATATCTTAGTAGTAATACTTTACCATAGGGGCTATGATGGTATCTTATTGTGATGTTCACATTTGGATAAACCCAACTTAGTTATCAAAGAGGGTCAAAACAAGATTTATGATTTGTACGTCAACAATAATATCTTAGTAAAATAATTACTCAAAATAGGTTACTACTATCTTATTATAATAGGAATGTACAAGTTAACTACATTAGATATAATAGAAAATAAAGGAGTCATGAATGTCAAGCATCACAAGTACTTTCATGCTTAAATCTATTAGTATTGTCTAAACAATTATAAAAATAAAAAAAATAAAAAAATAAAAAAGTAAAAAAGTAAATAGAAGAATCATCCAATTATGAAAACCATTCATATGAAATCTTGGCTTATTGATCCAGGGAGTAGAGAAATCTTGCACATCCAAAATCTTTGTTGCCTTTTTTGTTAAAATTTTGGTTTTATTTCATTTTTATTTTCTTGCAGGCATGTGGTTGATTCTCCATTTTCCCCTTTTCTAGCAATTCAAAATTTAAGTCATTTGGCAAAGTGGTCATTGGAGTTGAAGTTACATGTTTTCAAATGTTAAAATATTTAATATTTTAAAAAATTGACTAGAACAAAAAACCCACGCCCAGGCATGTGTTTGCCAATTTTGTCTCTTTGTAACTCCTGGAATTTAATTTTGTTGGCCATTTTGTGTTGGAATCTTCCAAATTTCTGGGTTGGAGTAGTGGAATGCAAGGTAATGGAGGTAATTTTTAGAAAGACATTGAAGATTTGGGAAACAAAGAGTAACCAGAGGAATCCCACATCCAGATTGGAGAGGTGTGTCTGCTGAGAAAGTGATGGTTGCAAAGAGAATCCTAACGCCAAGGAAAGGAGAAGCTTGAACAAAATAATGATTAAGGAAAAACAAGAAGAGAAGGAATATTGACAAAGAAAGAATCTATGACATCCAAGGAGGAGTGGATAAATTTTTGTTGCTGATTTCAACTTGCTTGTAGTTGATTTTTGGTGTCTCAAATCTGTTTTGTAATATTTGAAGGCATTCTTGCTTGAAGGTGTGAAGTTTGTGGTGCTTTCTAGGCATTCTTGCATGTAGGATTGAATTTCATTTTTCTTGTGGGTTTCCTGTAGCTTTTATTGTTGTTGTAGCTGCATATTGGAAGAAAAAAAATAGATTTCTCAATTTGATTGGAAGCATATGTTAGTGATTTCAATATCTTATTGCAAGTTTACATTCTGAAATTTGAGAAAGTTATCTTGGTTGTGGTTTTGGGCTGTAACAATTGACAATCCCATAGCATTCTTAATTGTTTACCTACATCAAATGGTATCAAATCAAGGTTGTTTTAATGTTTTTAGAATCTAGCTATTGAAAGTTAGGAAAAGTGGATTTTCTAGTGATTTTGGCACCAAATAAAGTATGCCATTATTGTTAGAAAAATAACATGCATGTGTATTCCTATAGATGAATGTGGGAGCTTTCATTGTGCAAATTTTTAGAGCAATTGAATAAGTTTTGTATATTCAAAGTGAAATTCCAAAAATTAGCCTATGAGCAATTTTTAGTGAATTTTTTGAGTAGGGTTTGAAGAAATTTGAAGAAAATGGCACATAGAGGATGGCATAGATGGAGAGACCATGAGGAGAATAAAATCCAACACTCATGGAGATGCTAAGAGGAATCACGACAAGGCTAGAAGCCATAGAGACATCACAACTGAGAGGAGTTCCTATTGAGGATGTTAGTGATGAGGAAGAAGAGGTTCCAGAAGTAGTAGGAGGAGAGGATGAACAAGAGGATAGATTTCTATGGGTGCTATCAAAATTGGGAAGTAAGCCAAGAATGGATCCACCAAGCTACAATGGGAGTTTGAATCTAGAAGAACTCATTGATTGGACCTCAGAGATGGATAAGTATTTTGTTTTAGAATCCATAGAAGATGGGATGAAGGTAAAATTTATGCTTGCACGAGTTTGAAAGGACATACATCCCTATGGTGGGATCAACTAAAAATTGATAGATAAAGAAAAGGTAAGGAGAAAATAAAATCATGGGATAAAATGGTAATCAAGTTGAAATCTTATTTTTTTCCAATTGATTATCATATGAGTTAATTTAAGAAGTTGCAAAAGTTAAAACAAAGGGAGTCAAGTGTCATGAAATACATTGAAGAGATTTATAGGCTTGGTATATGAGCTGGACATGTTGAAGATGATGAGGAAAAGGTGGCAAGGTATACAAATGGCTTACGAGATTCCATTCAAGATGAAATTAGCTTAGTCCTTATGAGAATAGTAGAAGAATCTTACCAATATGCCCTCAAAGCAGAAGAAAAGTTAGCAATAAGACAATAAGGCAACTCCAGAGGTAGAGGATAAACCAACAGAGGAGGATGGAAGCCAACAAGAGAAGAAGAACTAAGCTAGTCACAAGATAAATGTAGTCCAAATACAAAGGATAAAGGAGATTTTCCAAGGGGAAGAGGTGAAAATTCAAGAGGAAGGGGAGATTGGAAAAGAGGAAGAGGAGATTTTGGGAGTGGAGGGGATTTTCAAGGGTATGCTTCAACTACATGGAGAGGTTGGTCATAGGGCTTTTGAGTGCCCATAAATGCTGAAAATAAATTAGAGCTAGTAGATTTGGAAGATGGAGAGGTCCTTATGTTGAAAAGAGTGCTTTTAAAACTAGAAAAGGAGCAACAAGATCCAATACAAAGGAGTTTGTTCAAAACTATTTGCAAATCAAAGGGAAAATGTTTCACAGTAATTATGGACAATGGTAGCATGGATAACTTGGTGTCACAGGAAATGGTTGAGAAGCTGAAGTTGGAAAAGATGGAGCATCCAAACCCACACAAGGTTACTTGGTTGAAAAAGGGCCATCAAATTTTGGTGAGTGAGCAATGCTTGATAAGTTTTTAGATTGGTAATTATAGAGATGAAGTTATGTGTAATGTGATGCCTATGGATGCATGCCATATCCTTTTAGGTAAATCATGGAAATATGACTGGAAAGCTATGCATGATGGTGAAGCAAACACTTATAGAATAACAAAGGATAGGAAGTATGTCATGAACCCATTGAAGGATAAGGCAGAAGAGGTAGGAATAAATGTAAAGGTATGCATGATTTCAAGTAAACAATTTTTGAAAGAGATAAAGAATGAAGAGGAATGTTTTGATTTGACTCTTGACCAAAAGGAAGTTAGGACTGTCATTTGTCTTGAGGAAGGGGTTAAAAAAGAAGGAAAAATTGGAGTTGCATTGATGGAAGAAAAATAAATAAATCTTATTCAAGGGGAAAGGAAAAAAGAGAAGAAAAGGGTTGCAACTAAAAAATGTGTTTTTTAAGGCATAGAGGAAATCAAACATGAAGTTGCAGCAGGGAATCAAGAGGTAAAGTGTGAATTTTATGATTTCCATGATGAATTTAATTTGTATAACATTAATAGGTAATGATGTTGTAACAAAGGAGGATATTTCAAAGTTACTTGTTGATGTATCACATTTTATCAACATAATTCTTGAAGCTGATTTTTGCAAAGATGAAATGGTAAGAAAAGAAAACGAAATAGTGAAGAGTTGCAATAAGAAGACACAAATAAAATAATGAGGTATTATTAATGTTGTGGATGTGCAAGAAGAAGAAGGTGAAAAGGAAATTGGTAAGGAAAATGGAAAGATAAATTTTGATTCCTATGATGTTTATCCTAATGAGCTGTATAGAGTTTTTGAGAATGAATAAAAAGAATGGAGAGGCACTGGTAGTAAACTAAAATTCATGAAAGGAAGAAATAGGAGAATAAGGTAAGAGAAAAAGAAAGGAAAGAAAATCAAGGAGGCAACATGGGTTGCAGCCTCAAAACTTCAAAGGATTGGGATTCAAAATACAGATGAATGTTCATGGAACTTTCTTTCTTACCCTGGTTGTTTGATGCAAGAGCATCCGGGGAGTAGAGAAATCCTGCACATCCAAAATCTTTATTTCCTTTATTGTTAAACTTTTTATTTTATTTCATTTTAATTTTGTTGTAGGCACATGGTTGATTCTCCATTTTCACTCTTCTGCCAATTCAAAATTTAAGTCATTTGGCAAAGTGGTCATTGGAGTTGAAGTTGCATGTTTTCAAATATTAAAATATTTAATATTTTAAAAACTTTCCTAGAACGAAAACCCACACCCAAGCATGTGTTTGGGAATTTTTGGCTCTTTGTAACTCCTATAATTTGAATTTGTTGGCCATTTTTTGCTGGAATCTTCTAGGTGCCTGCGTTGGAGTAGTGGAATGCAAGGTAGTGGAGGTAATTTTTAGCAAGACATTGAAGATTTGAAAAAAAAAGAGTAAGTAGAGGAATCCCACACCCAAATTGTAGAGGCGTGGATGCTAATAAAGTGATGGTTGCAAAGAGAATCCCAACGCCTGGGAAAGGAGAAGCTTGAACAACAAAAAGATTGAGGAAAATCAAGGAAAATAGAAGGAAGATTGATAGACGAAAAATCCATGGTGTCCAAGGAGGAGTGGAGAAATTTTTGTTGCTGATTTGAACTTTCTTGTAGCTTATTTTTGGTGTCTCAAATATGTTTTGTAATAGTTGAAGGTATTCTTGCATCTAGGTGTGAAGTTTGTGGTGCTTGCCAGGCATTCTTGCTTGTAGGATTAAATTTCATTTTGTTTGTGGGTCTCTTGTAGGTTTTATTTTCTATTGTAGCTACACATTGGAAATTTATTTTTTTCTCAATTTGATTGGAAGCATATGTTAGTGATTTTAATCTCTTGTTGCAAGTTATATTCTGAAAATTGAGAAAGTTATCCTGGTTGTGGTTTTGGGTTGCAACAATTGACAATCCCATAGGATTCTCAATTGTTGACCTGCATCACTTATTACCATATTGAAATTAATTCTTGAGCATCATGTGTGAATTGATTTTCTAAATGTACTTTACACTTGAGGGCAGGTCCATTCTATTGTACCTATTCTATTTCATTAATACCTACATATCCCATCATACCCTTCCTCCATCACCCCTTTTTAAACTTAGCAAGGATAGGAGAAAAGTGTGAAAAATGATTTGAAAACATCTTAACATGTTCTATCTTCAATGAGAATTAGAATATTCTACAATAATTTATTTTCTAGCATAATAGAAAATATTATTGCAATACTTTTATAACAAGCCATTAAACTACATCTCGATGTCGACAAAAAATTCACCATAATATCTTGAATGAAACATATATAATAGGGCATGTTATTTCTATGTAATGTAGTCCTTGGAGATAACATCCTATATCCTTCCTATATCCCTCCATTTATCCATCCCTCATCCATTCCATATTGAAATTTTTTAAGCACCCATCCTACATCTCACATCTATTTCATTAATTAATTATATCTCTTAATCATTCCATATAATCCACCCTTCAATTTTTTCCTTAGAATTGGTTTTCCCTATTAATTGATTAGAAGTAATTTTCATAAACTCAAGTGAAATAAAAAGGAAATACAATGTATCGATATTATCAAAAAAATCCCTATTAGTTGCAGGAAACCCATCCAAATCTCAACACAATCCATCTCAATAGAAAAGTAGATAAATGAAAAAAGTATCACCAAGAAATACAAACAAATTCAAATAGAAATAATATATATAAGTTTTGTCCTTAGTCTCACTAAAATCCAATAATTGTTTAGTTTCAACCAATTCTCATGTTTCTCTTGGGATATTTCATTCCCAAATTAATAATACTATCATCATCATCATTCAAATATAATATTTAGCTTGATCAGGGATATAATCTTGTTTTTCTTTTCATTTTATAATTTTTGTAAGGTTTATTTCTTGTTTGTTTCTTATTTTCCTTACATTTGTGCATAAATCCTTGAGGTAGTTCATTTCAGTTGTGTCATCATGATCTTCTATATAATGGTGTACCTTGTCAACTTATTTCTTAGATGTTTTAATTATAGAAAACATAACAATTATATCATCATGGTATTTCATACCATGGTGCATCCTATTATGTTCTAAATAAACAATAATACATTCATGACCAAAAATTCTTGACAAAGATTATCTAATTGTGTACCCCGCACAATTAAAAGATACACACATAAATAAACAACATAAATAACACCATATCTATCTTGGGAAAACCCTCAGTGAGGGAAAAATTAGCCTCCAAAGATCTTTTATTATATTAATTTTCACAGCACAATTACAATTTTCCACAATTTCCTTCCTCACATACATTAATAAATAACTTGAAAATTCCATTTTTAGAATTATCATAGGGTTATAACATAACACTACTATCCTAACATGATCCCTTTGATATGGTTTCACTCTAAATCATACTATTTGTACGTCACTTGCCTCTCAATCCTTGCTCTCTTACCATTACCTCACTATAATTATTTTCCTTATACAAAGTATCATACTTTTAGTTGTCTTTAATTCTCATATTAATACCTTTCTCTAGATTTCCAAATAATTTGTGTCGACCTCAAAATGTGACAATTCTAGAAACCATATTAAATATTTTTTTGAGCTACCAAATCATAAATTCCATCCAATGATGGATAATCCCCTTGTGGATCATCACACACCTTCCCAATGGTCCACTCATACCTCCAAAATATCTACCCTTATGTGAAAACCCAAAATACACTTTTTCAAAATATAGTAGTTCTAACTAAACATCTTAGCTATCTTGTACACACTCCTTTTCCAAAATATAGAGCCATAATCATCTATATCATCTCAAACTTGACCATAAGACTAGAATCAACCACACACAAAACTACCACTAAATTCATAAAAATTAATTATCTAATGTGATAAAAAATTTCCAATTATTGTCACCCCAAACTATTAACTATGTGTCAAATATATGATCTACCTTAGATGCATATTCTCCATGATGCCCTATGGGTGCCTTGCATTAGACACTAAGGGTAAATAAAAATGAGTCCCCCACTTTCTAGGGTAACTTGCCTTGACTTGGGATTTTCAACCCACTATCTCTTCAACTCATTCTTTCCACCTCCTTAGGTATGCTTCAAACAATCCACCTTGTGTAGTGCCCCTCCCCGATTCCCCCTTTTCATGAAGTTTGATAAATGTTGTTTTGGGTTATTTGATTTGGATTGTTTCATTTTATGTGTTTGGTTGTTTAATTTAAAATTCTTTGATAATGAGGGTTTTGAAGATTTGACGCATTGAAATAAACCATTAAGCTAAAGGCATACATTTGATATATAAGTAAATAAATATGTAAATGTATATAATAAAAGTTAATAATAAAATAAAATAAATTGTATTCGATAGAAAGAGTAATATCAAATAGAAATTTAATAATCAAAATGAAATTTCATGAAAGTGTTGTTACTCGAAAAGTAACAATTGCCTAGAATTGTGGGCCACTAAGGCCAAAATAAAGAATCTTGGGAACAGTGGGAAAACTATTTATTTCAATCCATGAATGCAACTTAAGGGTGGTAAAAAGAAGAGTTGGTTCATTAGTTCTATTTTATCTATTCAATAAAATCCCACTCTATTTTGGGGATTAAAACCGTGGATGGAGGTCATTTCATTTATTTTTTTGTTCTCTTTCAGCTCGAGAAGGAAGGCTCTTTATTCAACTTAAAGGCATGAGATTTATCATTCCTCTTTTCATCCTATGACCATTACTCTCAGATCTCCCTATTTTATAACTGGTTTGTGATGTTCTTTCCTGTAGAATTCGATAATCATAAGATATGTATACTTCTTTTCTTCAGTAGATAGTCCATTGTTTTTCCTTAGCCGCTAGAATGTAATTGAATAGCAATTGGCCTATATGTGAATCTCAATGATTTGATTGACATCATCTACCATTTGATATAAATGAGTGTTGTTTGGTACAACGTCCTTTGAAATTAGTAAGGCTTGTGTTTTGAATGGCATTTGTAATTATTGAGTCATTTTGCATGGCATGGTACTTCAACTCTATGAGATTCGATGGCCATAATGATACTTAACTGCCCTGAATGTCCACTATGCTAGAGTTTTAATATTTGTAGCCTTGGAATTATATACTATGCATATAATTCATTTAGTTTGGAATAGAGTTGGCTTTCATAACTTTGAATATAGTATTTAATCTTATATAATCACATATTTCCATATGCATGTAGGTATATAAATATAATGGCTACAGTATTAAAGAAAACAATTTTATGTTTAATACGCATATATATATTCATATATGTATATGAATTGTTGTGGTTATATTTGGTAAAATGGATTATTTGCATAGGGGAATGAATAATTAAACAGGGGATATCGATTTACTTATATTAGATAAAATATTGATTTCTTTTAATATTTAAATTGTAGTCTCATTTTGAAATTAGTTAATTAGAATACTGTGTTTGATAAAAATAAAAATAAAAACTATCTTGCACTCAGTCATTGATTATATTTGTAATTAGAGGCCTAGTTAATGTATTTTAAGAGATGGTTTATTAGTGAAATAGTTATTCTTAAAAATAAATGATTGTAGTGATTAATGCCTTATATAAGAAAACTCTTTAGGGTTGTTACGTTATGATTAGTTGTTGTATTAGACGATGTGGATGATTAATGAATTAAATGATGTTTAATTATGGAGTTGCCCATGATGGCTCATTTATTGTGTGTTTTCTTTAAGTAAAATAATTAGAGTATTAATTAATGGTTGTTGATTTTGTTAAAATTGTTTACTAGCCAAATTGTAAGTTTGTTAGGTAATTAGTGGTTGGGTATCATGTGAGGAGAAAATTGAGGTCTCCCTTGGATGCCCTGTTGGTTGATTTTACTATTGTTTAATGGAGTGAGCTTTCTGGTGTCAAATGTTTTTTGCAAGACTTCTAGAGGTTGGGGAATGAGTTTACTTATTATTGGTTTTCATGTTGATATTTTTGTGAACTATTGTTCTTATACTTGATCATGTTTATGTGTGTTTTAGCCTTGCACTGTGGAAATTGTTTTAATTATGGAGATCTTGTGTGAGGTGGTGCATGCCTCACTTTATGTGCTTATTTATATGGATTTGCTAGTTTTTGCAAGTTGGCTATACCCCGTTTTATGTGTTGGGTCTCTAGTTGTTAGTAGGGGGAGTGGCTCTCAATGGGGGTTCGACGCACAAAGTGGCACCAGGGTAACTCATTGAGAGTTTCTTTAATCAATGATAACCTAAAATAAATTAGGGGGTTGGGTAGTTCACATTAATCAAGATAATGCCTCACTCATGGCTCAAGTGCTTGTTTAGGCTTGAGATGAGTGGGAAGGCCTAGAATGGAAAGATCAATTGCATTGTCCTCTTGGAAGGTATGTTGATCCCGCATGAGTTTTAATGGGGTTTCGACGACCAGTAGAGGTGGCCAGGGTAACCCAGGATGGGGGTCTGGTAGCCTAGGAAGGTTACGCCAAGGTAACCCATAGCAAGCTATGTGATGACACTCCTCCCTATAGCAACCTAGCATTCCCTTTTCTTGTGTTCTTTTTTTTATTGCATACCTTTGGAAGCGGTGTCATTGTTATGAGTTGTCTATGGTATTTGTATGTCAAAGTCATGTTATCCCTTTTGTGTCATGTTACTGTCTTCTTGTTTGCTTTGGTGGTGGGACCTTATCGTTATCTCCTAGCATGGTGGGTAGACCTTTGGGTTCCACATGGTTGAGTGATATGTGGTTTGCACTCCATTGACCTTAGCGTTCCACATGGTTGGGTGGTATGTGCTTTGCACTCCATTGGGTTCCCGGTTGATGTTCGTGAGCATGGATGTGGTACTTGATGCATAGATTCCAGATCTTGTACCAGACTTGAGTTAGCTTTGATGTTATGTAATGTAATCATTTCAGTGGTATCTTATCATGTATTTGATGTATCCTTCCCATTGTTATAAGGGAATCTTTGATGTAATCTTGTAAACAGTGTAATGATCTATCCTATGTATGGGAAGTATATGTATTCATTGGTTTATATTTTTTGTTGTTTAATAGTGTTGTATTTGTGGAAATATATATATATATATATATATATATAATGCAATGGATGCAAATGAACTCTTGTTATTGGCTATTTCATGTTGTATATTGAGGATGGTTTATCGTTATGTTTGTAATGCAGTTATGATACCCTAAAGGACATAGTCAGTGCAAATGTACTTGTAGATTACATTCCATGTTATTGTTAGTTTAATCTATACGTTGATTGACTTAAAAAAAAGTGTCATAAATGTTAGTTAGTTGTGTTGTCCTTTGGGGTTTTATGGAGGGGTGTTACACTTGGTATCATAGTCTAGATTCATACATTGGGCACTTTGGTTTCATATGAGCCCATTATGTTGACCTAGTAGCTTGTACTCTTAAGGATTACGTTTTCCCTTTTGGGTCATCCTCGCTTAGCAACTTGAGATTTGTCATTAGGCGGTGTTTGTCCAATGGTGCAGAAAACTAGTGGAAAGGATAGGACCCTCAGTGTAGTGTACAATGCACTGATATTCTTCCTATGGGGGATGCATTATGGACCCTTGTGTACCCTTGTGATGTGATTTTTGGTGATGTGAATTTGTGTATGTGTGTGTGAAGAATGTGTGTTAAATCTAGAATTTTGTGCTTATGAAGAGATAAATTATGTTTTCATGCTTCAAAAAAGGTGTAAAATCATGGTCTACGAGTTGATTTGATTACTGGGTGATGTCTTCAGATGTGTCTTGGTGAAAGAGACAGTGTCGCATTACTTATTCATGAGTAACCTTCTACGCTACAAATTTCCTTTCACGGTGTGCTTGATTGTATGATTATATATATGTTCGACCATTTTGTTCGCTACAGGTTGTAGGTACTAGGCATCGACTCCACCTGAATTGATAGGTCTGAGCATGCCTTAAACCCAATGGAATTTGTTGATTCAGAGATAACATAAGATCCCCTACCCTAGCTATCATCCTCAAAGAGGATGAATATTCAGGACAATACTCTGTCAGTTCTAAAGTTAGTCCGTGTCGTTTGAAGTTCTTCTTTTACTCGGTTAGGTATTTGTTTGACATTTGGTTTGCTTGATGATTTGATGTTGCTTGTATTTATGTATGTTTTATTCTAACCTTGCGACTTCCAGGAGTAAGTTGAATCTTAGGGGGCGAGGATGTAGTGCCCCTCCCTGATTCCCCCTTTTCATGAAGTTTGATAAATGTTGTTTTGGGTTATTTGATTTGGATTGTTTGATTTTATGTGTTTGGTTGTTTAATTTAAAATCATTTGATAACAAGGGTTTTGATGATTTGATGCATTGAAATAAACCATTAAGCTAAAGGCATACATTTAATATATAAGTAAATAAAAAATGTAACTATATATAATAAAAGTTAATAATAAAATAAAACAAATTGTATTTGATAGAAAGAGTAATATCGAATAGAAATTTAAATAATCAAAATGAAATCTCATGAAAGTGTGGTTACTCGAAAAGTAACAGTTGCTTGGAATTGTGGCCACTAAGGCCATGAATAAAGAATCTTGGGAATGGTGGGAAAACTATTTATTTCAATCCATGAATGCAATTTAAGGGTGGCTGATAAAAAGAAGAGTTGGTTCCGTCAATTACCATTCTATTTTATCTATTCAATAAAATCCGTACCACCTTTATTTTTGGGGGGGATTCAGAAACCGTTGGATGGAGGTCATTTATATTTGTTTTCTTTGTTCTCTTTTGGCTCGAGAAGGAAGGCTCTTTATTCAACTCAAAGGCGTGAGATTTACTGCATTCCTATTTTCATCCTATGATCTCACTCACTAAGATAATAGAGGAATTGAGATGGAGGAAGGTCATCACATCCGTGTTAGGACTCACTGGAGCAAGTTGTTGGGGGTCGACACGAAGGGAGGAGGAGGATGCACATAGAGCTCATTGGGAGACTAGGAGACATAGAAAGAAAAATTCCCAGTGCTTACTATACAAGCACCATTTTTCATCATTTATCAGGAGTGTTTGTTGCAAAAATTCAGGTATGTAGGTTTTGAGTATCTTTTACAATTGTTTTTATAAACATTGCTTCTTGTTTAAGAATAGTATGGCGCAAATTTATGTTAGAGGTCTTAATCCGTTTATGTTCTCCCTTGAGCCGAGTATTCTTTTGTTTAGCTTTACCATGGAATCGTATATACACCCTTGTTTAACAGTTAATTATTCAAGTCGTTTCGACCGAAATCACAAATCTTTCTTAACAGTCAAAACAATTAGGGAATCGAACCCTATACTTAGAAAGCAAGGAACAATGGAAGGAAGTGATAACAAGAATCGATGTGAAAACCTACAACCTCTTTCACCATTTTCTCCATGTATCCAATTGGTCCTGTGATCCTATAGTACTAGGATTCCTCAATAGATTTGTTACATTCCGTTGTTCTCACCCTATAATCAAGATGCTAGAAAATTGATTAAATTCTTGAGGTAGTTATTCTATTTTCATAGGATTGTTTTCGAACTTGTAATGGTTTCTTGATAATATTGTTATAGTTGTGGCTGCGAGAGTGGTTCAACTCTTATACTAGACAATACTAAATCTAGTCTTAATGTTCTATTGATCATACTATCAGTGTAGTTGGTTTGAGAATAGATCTTTTATTGATTTGTAAAACATGTCTCCTGAACCCAATGAGACTAATCTCCTCATGGGTTGCACATCTCCTTTGTACTGTCAACCACTTTGTGCTTGCTTACCAATTTACTCAAAGCGTAAGTTCATGGTGTTACCAATTCCTTATAAATTTGAGTCTCCTTTCAATCCTATCTAATACCTCTAGACCATTAGTCTCATATTTCCCTATTTCATAACTAGTTTGTGATGTTCTTTCTTGTAGAATTCAATAATCATAAGATATGTATACTTCCTTTCTGTAATAGCTAGCCCATTTTTTTTTCCTTAGCCACTAGAATGTAATTGAATAGAAATCGAACTGTATGTGAATCTTGATGATTTGATTGAAATCATCTACCATTTGATATAAATGAGTGTTGTTTGGTAAAGCATCCTTTGAAATTAGTAAGACTTGTGTTTTGAATGGCGTTTGAAATTATTGAGTCATTTTGCATGGCATGGTACTTCAACTTTATGATGATTAACTACCCTGAACATTTGCTATGCTAGAGTTTTAATATTTGCAGCCTTGGAATTATATACTATGCATAGAATTTGTTTAGTTTGGAATAGAGTTGTCTTTTGGAACTTTGAATATAGTATTTAATCTTATATAATCACATCTTTCTATATGCATGTAGGTATATAAATATAATGGCTACAGTATTAAAGAAAACAATTTTATGTTTAATACGCATATATATATTCATATATGTATATGAATTGTTGTGGTTATATTTGGTAAAATGGATTATTTGCATAGGGGAATGAATAATTAAATAGGGGATATCGATTTACTTATATTAGATAAAATATTGATTTCTTTTAATATTTAAATTGTAGTCTCATTTTGAAATTAGTTAATTAGAATACTGTGTTTGATAAAAATAAAAATAAAAACTATCTTGCACTCAGTCATTGATTATATTTGTAATTAGAGGCCTAGTTAATGTATTTTAAGAGATGGTTTATTAGTGAAATAGTTATTCTTAAAAATAAATGATTGTAGTGATTAATGCCTTATATAAGAAAACTCTTTAGGGTTGTTACGTTATGATTAGTTGTTGTATTAGACGATGTGGATGATTAATGGATTAAGTGATGTTTAATTATGGAGTTGTCCATGATGGCTCATTTATTGTGTGTTTTCTTTAAATGAAAGAATTTGAGTATTAATTAATGGTTGTTGATTTTGTTAAAATTGTTTATTAGCCAAATTGTAAGTTTGTTAGGTAATTAGTGGTTGGGTATCATGTGAGGAGAAAATTGAGGTCTCCCTTGGATGCCTTGTTGGTTGGTTTTACTATTGTTTAATGGAGCGAGATTTTGGTGTCAAATGGTTATTGCAAGGCTTCTAGAGGTTGGGGAATGAGTTTACTTATTATTGGTTTTCATGTTGAGATTTTTGTGAACTATTGTTCTTATACTTGATCATGTTTATGTGAATTTTAGCCTTGCACTATTGAAATTGTTTTATTACGGAGATCTTGTGTGAGGTGGCGCATGCCTCACTTTATGTGCTTATTTATATGGCTTTACTAGTTTGTACAAGTTGGCTATACCCTATTTGATGCGTTGCGTCTCTAGTTGTTAGTAGGGGGAGTGGCTCTCAATGGGGGTATGGTGCACAAAGTGGCGCCAGGGTAACTCATTGAAAGTTTCTTTAATCAATGATAACCTAAAAAAAATTAGGGGGTTGGGTAGTTCACATTAATCAAGATAACGCCTCACTCATGTCTCAAGTGCTTGTTTAGGCTTGAGATGAGTGGGAGGGCTTGGAATGGCAAGATCAACTGCCTTGTCCTCTTGGAAGGTTTGTTGATCCTGCATGAGTTTGTATGGGGGTCTGGTGGCCAGTAGAGGTGGCTAGGGTAACCCAGGATGGGAGTCCAATAGCCTAGGAAGGTTATGCTAGGGTAACCCATAGAAAGCTATGTGATGACACTCCTCCCTATAGCAACCTAGCATTCCCTTGTCTTGTGTTCCTTTTGCTATTGCATACCTATGGAAGCAGTGCCATTGTTATGAGTTGTTTGTGGTATTTGTATGTCAGAGTCATGTTAGCCCTTTTGTGTCGTGTTATTGTATTCTTGTCTGCTTTGGTGGTGTGACCTTATCATTATCTCCTAGCATGGGGGGTGGACCTTAGGGTTCCACATGGTTGGGTGGTACATGCTTTGCACTCGATTAGGTTTCCAGTTGATGTTCATGAGCATTGATGTGGTACCTAATGCATAGATTCCAGATCTTGTACTAGACTTGAGTTAGCATTGATGTTATGTAATGTAATCATTTTAGTGGCATCTTATCATGTATTTGGTGTATCCTTCCCGTTGTTATAAGGGAAGCTTTGATGTAATCTTGTAAATAGTGTAATGATCTATCCCATGTATGGGAAGTTGTATATGTATTCATTGTTTGTATTCTTTGCTCTTTAATGGTGTTGTATATGTAGAAATATATATATATATAATGTAGTGGATGCAAATGAAATCTTGTTATTAGTTATTTCACGATGTATGCTGAGGATGGTTTATCGTTATGTTTGTAATGTAGTCATGATACCCTAAAGGACATAGTTAGTGCAAATGTACTTGTAGATTACATTCTATATTATTGTTAGTTTGATCTATACATTGATTCACTTAAAAAATTCTCATAAATGTTAGTTAGTTGTGTTGTCCTTTTGGGTTTTGTGGTGAGGCATTACACCTTGATCAATACTTTTACCCGCTTTATATGTCTCTTTGTTATACTAGTTATCCTTTGCACTATCTACCGTTGTCTTCTATTCAATTATGACTAAATTTTATTTTCCATTAACCATCCCCTCACATCTATTAGCTTCCTTCCCAACCACTACAAATCCTTGTAATTGGCCTCCAACTATTCTAACTTCTTCAATACAACTCATCATCCTCTTGTTCATTTGTCTTGTCCTCTAGATGAATTCATTTTTAATGAACTCCCTTCTTAGAACCAACCCTTTTCACTAATTTATTTTCATGTGAAGTGTTCCACTCATTCCAAAAATGTCACATACCCTTTGAATCAACACACATTGATCCTCTCTAACACATACCCATGTGTTGTTGTAAGACTATCCTCCACTTTCCCTCAAATGAATCTATTTTTGTTTCTAACCATCATATGACATATATATTAGATCTTTCACCATACACCAAATATTTATCAAATCACCATATCCTCCAAAACAATAAATAACACACATCCATTGGTGCAATATAACACAACACCTCATCATATTTTGCATTGATGTTGAACCTCACCCAACATTATTTCTCTACCACAATTTTGTCTCCCTAATATGACCAACCAAGTTCATATGGGTGTGGATGCATCATCCTCCTTAATCCCAATGTGTTGACCGCTTCTACAAACACCAAATTATCCATGTTTCCACCATTTACCATAACATCATAACATTTTCAACCTACCCTACATCGAGGCCTAAAAAAAGTCTTATGTTCTATTAGTTTATCCCTCCTTTTATACTTTATATCCCTCCATAAAACTAATAAATCTCCATCCTTAGGGTGCCTTTCCAAAGTGGGTAACCTCTCATAACAAAATTTATCTCTTGTGTCACCTTCTACATGTTGTCCTCAATACTCAAACACCCTATTTCCTTCCTCACCACACTTCAAATAGGTTCCTCTAAATATTTTTTTTCCATTTTCTATTGCATCCTCTTCTACTTTATTGAGAGAATCCTCCATCCTCCTCCTAAGATTCTCTATAGTATGCATCTTCTAATCTTTCATATTTTTGATGAATTATTCCACCATCTCTACCCTTTTTGAAGCTAATGCAGTAATCTCCATTATTTCTACAATAGTCCACATCATCTCCTTTCTATCTATAGTAGGAGTTTTGATCTTATCATTTTATCTCATCTAATTTCTTTGATTCTTATCCTCTCTTTCTCTTTAGGGGTTCTATGTATCCTCATTTTTGGTTCAATTTATTCTCTACTATGAGAGTCAATTGGTAGGCCTACTCAACTATTTGGATATTTCACATACTGAACTCCTAGATGAATTCAATCAATCTGTTAATGTACTTGGCCACCTTCTCAACCCCCTCCTCATGATTTCTTGACTTAATTTTTAGCCTATAATACTCCTTAGTGTACTATTTCATGGTCATATCTCCATGCCAAAATTATGTAGCTCCTTCAATAGATCCAACTAGTAATTAGATGAAATAAATTTGGACCATATTTTACACCATCTTATCCCACTTTGTAATGCTAGGCTTCCCCATTCTACTTCGTTCCAATTGAACTTACTTCCACCAAATCACCACATGGCCTTTCAATTTGGTATTTTCAAAATTTCCCTATTTGGATCCATAATGTCCTTATACTCAAATTTTCCTCTAGATCCATAATCCAATCTATCAACTCCTAAAGTTATAAATTTTTAAATTAGTTTGGTATGTACACCCTTGTCCCCTTATCATTACCATAAATTTCCTTCAATATCCTCTCCTTCTTGTAATCTTTACTTCTAGTTGATTCCATAGGATCCACATCCTATTTATCATCATCACTCTCCTTGGCCCTAGGATTAGGGTTCCTTTGGTGGTCTTTCTCCAAATTTTTCATTCAATTATGCATTACCTTCAACATCTCACATATCTCCATTTTTCTTGAAATATTTATGATTCACCACCATCTCATTGGTGGCATCTTTACAAACTTTCTTTCTTGACACTATATCCACAGATGCCTCTTACAAACTACCTTATAGTTGAAACTCTACTATAAAAACACTTGTAGATTACCTCATCTTTGAAACCTTATTTAATCCATATAAAGTATAATTCAAAATGATTTTATTTCTCATATTTTACTTATGCCTTAATTTAAACCAATGCCTTCACCTTATTTGAAAAACTCATTCTCAAAAATTACATTGATAAGGTGCATTCACACTGACACCAATATTAATCATAAATCAAACTTTCTCTAATACCATCTAATGTAGCAAATATAAAAGGTCTTGAGAAGGACTATCCAACCATATAACCCATAAAATTAAAACACAAACAAAGAAAGCAACACTACAATTACCATATTTAGCCTAGGAAAACCATTATTGATGGAAAATATCAACCTTTAAAGATCTCTTATTATTTCATTTTCATAACACAATTACAATATTCCATAATGGCCTTCCTCACACACATTAATCCAAAAATTGGAAACACCACTTCAATACTTGCTACATGGGACACAACATAACACTAATGGATCCTAACATGACCCTATTTTATATGAGTACACTCTATATCATACTCCTTATACCTCACTCTCTTACCATTTCCTGATTGTAACTTGTCCATTTTCCTTATTATTCATCTCTTACTTCCTATTTTCTTGAATTCTCATATTTATACCTTTCTCCATCTTTCCAAATAATCCATATTCATCTCAAGGTGACATAGAGCTTGAAACCACATGAACTTTTTTTCTAACCTACAATAACCAACTTAAGAAATATATTGGTCTACTAGTAGATAATCTCCATATAGTTCACCACACACATTTCCAATGGTTCACTCATCCTTCCAAAATATCTATCTTTTGGTTCAAACTCAAAATAACCTTTTATAAATCACATAAGTTTCAATTGAATAAATTTTTAATAATGTAGACACTCATTTTCTAAATTATAGAATTAAAGTCATCATAACCATCTTAAAATTGACTAGAAGACCAATCAACCACTAAAATTGTAGCACTTAATTATATAATGTGGTGAAATGCATCTACTTTTCCCCATCCAAAGATTATCAATTATTTATCAAAAATATGATTTTTTGGTTTTCCAACTTTTTATTAGTTATTTCTAAGGGGTTGTGAATCTATATGATCAAAACAACTAAGATGATAGGATAATGAATGAGAGATATATGACACTCTCTTGCACTTTAAGCTCTAGAAACCTAGGTGGGTACACCTCAATGAAACATGACTTTGTATACATAATATTATCATAGTGAAAAAAAAATTCATTTTTCATTTATGTACAAAAAAGGTTTGAAAATAATTTTACAATATTAATTTCCTTGTACCTTTGATGAGTGAGCATGAACATAACAACTAAATTACTAACATGCAACATAGAAGTGATTCTTTATTTTATAGTGTGAGTGTGTAGAGATATTGTAAAAGATCAGTGCATGTTCCTTGGGATAACAAAGTCTAAAAATGATTCAATATGCTATTATAACAATATTCAATATGTACCCAAGAAATGTAGTGGAGTTGGCTGGGGCTTGAGGCTTGCTCCCTCAAGGTCACAGGTTTGACTCCACTTCGTAGTGGGAAAGGCAAGGGTCAATAATATTGTGTCATTCTTGCTCCACTGGCCTGAGGTATAGGAACAAACTTTGATAAAAAAAGCAATATTCAATATATGGGTTTTAATAGTAATTTATTATTGCCTTATACTAATTTAAACCTACATAATCAACTTATAGAAATAGATTCTACTTACTAATCCTCCAAAAACATGCACACCCAAATCATTGTCTGAAAATAATTACCACCTTCCCCGAAGATGAACTAATAAAACTTGCAACCGTTGCAAAAAATGTGCAAGCCAAAACTTTCTAATTTCCTTGAAAATATTCTTATTTCAAAGAACATACAAATTTGTGTATGACATGATCAATTTCATAAACATTTATTCATATATTTATTTTAGAGTGAACTTTTTAGAATATATACATTAGAACAAAATTTTAAACTTTTGTATTCTTTCAAAAAATAGGCCACCAAATTTTAAAAGGTTTATTTACAAGCCTTTTCTCTCCAAAAACTCCCAAGACTTGCAAATAAAAATTCAATTACATTATATAAAACCTTTCTCAAAAATTCAAGTCAATTGCTACAATATTTTGAAAAAATTAGAATAATCACATTGCTACAAAATTCTAACTTTTTCCTCCATTTAATTTTATAATTTTTCACCTTTATAATAGCCACCTTTATAAATTTGTACCTCTCAACCTCCACTTTTTTATTTACAAGAAAATTTGAAAAATAACGTAACTTCTGAAAGCCATATCTTTTGATCCAGGTACTCAATTGACCTCTCAATTTTTAAACTAAAGATCTCAAAGTGCTCTATATGACCCAACTTCTAGAATATGATTTAATTTTTTTTCACCCCTCATTCTAAACCATTTAAAGTCAAACTTAAATTTAATATTTTTGTAGGATCTCAAAGTTTTGAAACTTTTAATATTTCACTAGCTACAAGTAATCTTTTATTAATTTTTTCACCATAGACTAGCTTTTGGATTCTAGAACTCATAAATTCTAGGGTCCATTTAAAACACATGCTCTAAAAGACAACTTCATTGTTTCGATTTTTTTAAACTTTACCAACATTTCATCTTAGGGTCTCTAAGCAAACATTACACTCTAGTAGGCCCAAGAATCTTAAAA
>VDFB02351200.1:0-29902 GCA_007258455.2 Sequoia sempervirens
CTAAACCTTCATCCCATAGGGGGATCAATGCTCATTTGATGTGGAAATACTTTGTTTACAAGAGAAAGGTGTTGAAGAACATACTAGACCTCTACATTGTTTTAAAAATCATAGGGTCCATATTGAGCATACATGTCCAGATTGTTGAGCGGAATAAGTCTATAAAACCTTGTTACCTTCTTGCTTATCTTGTGGTATTGTCTTAGGTTTCACTTTCTAATGTATCCCCTAATAGATTTTTGAGTATGAATCCTAAACTTGAAGTGATGACATAAACAATTTTTCTTTGGAATCTTTATTTTGTGAGAAATCATGAGAACAAACACATGTGTGGGGTTCAATTGTCTTTTATCTTGATTAAATGGATTCTTTTACCACATAAACACATCTTGTTTAAATTCCCAACTAAATGTCTACATCTTAGCTCCTTTTCATTATGAAAGGCCCATTATGTGAAAATCAAAGAGTCAAGGTCATAGTTTCCCTAGGTTGACATTGGAGAGAGAAAATTGAGATACGAGCCCAAATATTTAGAAGCCTCTCAGAATAAAACCCCTAGGGACAAGCAGTAATAATTGGACCCTTCAAAGATATCCAATCTTTCCAAAGGGTTTGAAATTTTGATGATTTGTTAAATGTTTGTTTCTAATGTTTGAGATTCAAGCAATGTGTTTGAATAATTTGCAAAATACACAACCCTAAGCTTCAAAGATACTACTTGTTGAATCCCCACTCAAATTTATCCAAACACTAAGACAAAGTGAACAGTTAGAGATTTGGAAACACTAGCTCTTCTCCATGACACATTCTTCTTGGGACCACCAAATCTCAAAATCCTAAAGATCTGGAGATCCTAAGGATTTTCCTATTTCTACATTGAATAGTACAAATATGGGGCATCTTCAGAATGACCATTCCTATACCAACAAGCATGAAGGTTTTCAGTCACTAAAAAAATGGTTCATAATAAGGGATTTCATTCAAGGTGGCCATACATGTGGCAAGATTAGCTCAAGATTATGGAGAATCAAGAGGCCTCATAATCCTTTCCCTATGGAAGGATTTTAACATATCACAAAAATACTAAGGGTGACACTTGTCGGTATGACACATCTGCACCTATTATTTGTGACTTTCATCACAAACACATTTTTATATAGCGATTTGAAAGAGCTTGCATTTAGCCTATTATCGCTTAGTTTATTCCCTCCTTTCAAAGTAGGGAGGTAGGCCTTCTAAATATAAACAAAAGCAAGGGAGTACATTTGTAGTTCGACCACCCAAATCACGTGAAGCACAAGGAGGGAAAACACACAATGTATTTTCCTCACACTAGCATGGGGTTAACTTTTAGATCCAAATTGAAATATGTGGGTGATTTATACAACCAATTTCAATGGAATGATTTTGATTCTCAAGATTTCCAAGTGGTGCAAGAGAAGTGCATACACATTCAAATGACAAGAATTGTAAAACCACAAAACAAAGAAGGCACAAATTCTTTTTTCATCCTCAAAGTAAAAGTGAATTCATTTTAAGCACCAAAAGCTAAGTGTGAATTTTTCTTGTTTAATTGTATCCCACAAAGCAATGTCTAGTAAGTTCCCAATGTTCAATTTTAGTCCAACTTTGAAAAAAATGAGTTGATGGTTAATTTTAAGCCCAAAGTAATGCTAGTTGGTCCTCAAAAAGAAAATGAAAAATAGAATTGGAAAGCATAGGCTATTACAAGGAAAATTAAAATTCTTTTAGTTTTCCAAGTCAATATTCTTCCTCTTCCTACAAAGGAGACACTGAAAACAAAAGTAACACTCTAGTGAAATGGAAAGGTGGTGCTCTATAAAAGATACATAGAAAAAATGAAACACTACGGGAACGAAGGAAGCATAGAAGAAAATGTAGTGGTTTGTCAGAAAGTAGAAATTTAGCAAAAAATTCAACCAGACAAAAGTGGTGCTACTACAAAGGCGATGCAACAAAAACTTGTGACCATGACACAACGTGAAAGAGGGACGACACTAAATAAAAAGGAAACACTCTATGAGAAAAAAAGGTAGTGTTGTATGAAAAAGTGGTGTTGAATGAAGAAAAGGCAGCGTTACCCTCCTGTAGCTACAAAAACATCAATTTTAAGCCAAATTTATCAAAATAAAAAGGTTATCCCTCCTTCTAGCCCCAAAATGTGAACAACGAATCTCCAATTTACTAATCCAAGACAAAAAAACAATGTTTAATCATTTTAGAAACACAAATATAGCATTCCCTATGAGATTCTTAGTTAAATCAAGATTAAAACATGAAAATGAAAGCATAAGTAAGCTAAATGATAACATATAATCAACTAAAACAACTAAACATTGATCCCATAGTGGGATTGGTGCTCATTTGATGTGGAAATAAGCCCTTTCTCAATCCCTTTGATAAGCTTCAACGATGTAGTTCATTCCAAATGCATAAGATGGTGAAACAAGCTCAAAATATGATGAGAATGGTGAATGCTATGAGTGAAAATGGCTATAGTAAGAATGCTTCAAGTTTGTGGATCCATATTGTATAGATAAACCTCTACTTATAGGACTCAAGGGTTGAAGAATGAGAGAAATTAGTGAATGTGGGATAAAAGGGGAGCCAGTAGGAATGTGACACTTGTCACAATTTTATTGGATGAGGGTGGAGCACATTTTGAGGAATGTGTAAAGGAGATGTAAGAGGAATTAATGCATATGGTTGAGGATTTGAAAGGATGTAAGAAGTAAATGAATGTGGTTGGAGATGTAAGAGAATATTTTTGAGAGAGATAATTTAAGGGACAAGATGGCATATAAGGAGTAAATGCCTTTGTAAGAGGATATTAAAGCCTTTTGGAGGGAAATTGAATAAGGAGGTGGTTGGGAGGAATATTCCATTGTGAGGATAAATAGGGTAATCAATTAATTAAAAAAAATGAATTTCATGTGCAACCTAGTTAGTTGACCATGGGTTGATTTAACTCTTGAGGAGTTAAAAGCTAGAGAATTTGTTAATGATGATTAGAAAGTGGCTTAGGGTTAATTAATTCAAAATTAATTAACTTGGATGGGTTATGAGATTGTGACATTTGATTTGATTTATTTAATCAAATGAGATAATTTTTGGGGGGATTTAATTAAATAATTTGATTAATTAAATATGATGAACATTAGTTAGAAGAAAGGTGAATTAATCTAATAAAGTTAATTATTTGATTAATAGTAGAAATTGATGAATTTAATTAAATAATGTTGATTATTTATTTAATTGGGGTATGTGCAGGATCATGATGGGCCAAAAAGTGGCAATATGATGGGTATGTGACTTTTTTTAACAAAATTGATGAAAGGGTTTTTAAAAAGATATTATAAGCTTTCCACCAAAATTATGCTTTACTTTGAATTTAATAAGTAATTATTATTCATTTCTATTTGAATTACGACTAAAGTCTTGATTGATAGGCTAATTAGAAAAACATATATAGCTTTCAAGCGGTATCCATTTTTTTAATCCAAAACATGCATCACATTCTATGATTCACATACTATAGGATTTAAAATGAACAATTAATTCGTGAAGTTTTGACGTTAAGGTGGTCCAGGACATACAATTTTTATATTTTTTTAAAAGTTGTAATAAAAAATCATAATTAATTATTTACTTGGAAAAAATACAAAAAAATATGCACACATGAGACATGATTCCTCTACTTATATCTAAAATGATATAAAAAATATTATCATTTTATTATGGTTAGGTGGTCAGACGGACACCTACTTCTTATTTTCCACAGAAATTTAAGTACTATTGCATTAAAATTTCAAATTTTCACCAAATAGTTTTTTTAAAACAAACCTAGTAGTTTAGAAACTATATTCAATTTGCTACAGATTCTATTCTTACATATTTTTGAAATAATATAGATAACTTATTCAAATTTTTACTTCAAGTTGCCTAACTATAATTTTTCTAAATTTTTTGCCACTTAAGGGCCTATTTTTTCTATGATGATCCTACACATACCCATTGGTTAGTCAAAATTGATTTAGGAAGAAGTGATGTTAATTTATCAAAATCAGATGCATATTATCAATCAAGACTTTTAAGTGTCTACAGTATTAAAACATAATTTGCAACCCCCCTAACAAATCACAATGAAGAAAATTTACAATTTGTACAAGTGACAAGCTCAAATAAACCATTTATAACACATGATGATTTTTAAATTTTTTAGAAAAATGCTTGTGAAAATTGAAAATGGAGGTTACAAATAGATTCCTTGTGATTTTTTGAGAAATTTCAAAAAAGAATTGCCAAATTTTGAATTCAAATGCAAAATTTATGTCAATTAAAAGTAATAAATGCACCTATACCTTTAGGCTGAAAAAATAGCAAAATATGGAAAAATCTGAAAAAATCACCTACACCATTGCAAAGTTCATCGAACTAGCTTTTCAATGATATCTCATTTGCAAATATCTGATACTGTGGTGAAAAGTTATGCAAAATTGAAAAAAGGCTTGTTTTAGGCACTTTGAAGGCTAATTGGGGGAAAAAATAACACTAACTAGGTGCAAAAAATAAGCCATCAGGGACTAACTCCTGGTTACCCACGTGACTATGTCCTACAAAGTGGCAAAAAATTGGTGGTTTGGGATAATTAATAGCAGTTTGGCTCTATGTGGTCACATATAACAGTTTATTTTTTGTCGGTTTATTGATTGTGACATATATTGTTGGCCAAGTGGTTTGACTATTCACTGGCAGTTAGCATACCAGTGGCTTTGGAGGTCTTTGGCAGTTTAGACTACCACAAGTGGCTAACACCTATGGTGAAATGCCCACAAAATATTTAAACAGTCAGTAATAGTGCAATGAGCTGATGGTAGGGGGATGAAATGACGGGCGGATGAAGGTGAGGATGCCAGTGGCTAAGAATCCGGCCACTCAAATGCACGAGCCAATAAGTCAATGATAGTCAATGGGAAAACTATGGGTTAGCGAGGCTAACAAGAGTTGTATAGGCCCTTATCAAATTAATACGTCTACAAAAAAAAAAAATATGAATAAAAAATATTATACAGCCTGAATAATATTTAAAATATGCTGATGCAATTTTATTTCGCCAAAATAAAATTATTATAGCCTAATTAAAAATAAAGTGTGAAAAACATATAATTTTCCTTTTTATCATGTGAAATTGTACTGTCGACTTGGGGGCCGTATGACCCTTCAGGTAATTTTTTTTTCCCTAGAAACAACTTTCACCATTTAATATAGTTGAATTTTATGTCAAAATTCATGCAAATGGCCTCTTGAATGCAATGGAAAGGTTATTGTTTGCCAAAAAATGTTCCTGTAAAAATTTGTTTACCATATTTGAGCTTTAAACCCTTGTTTTCCAAAAATACAAATGCTGACGAAATTGAATGAAAAAAAAGAGCAAAAAGCTAACTTTCTTGAGTCTCCTAAATGCAATCTGATAGCCAAAAATACTACCACTATACTCAAAAGTGCTACAATCACTAGATCTCACCAAAAAGCATACATGCAATATAAGATTAAAAAATCTTTTCAAACCCTTTCTGATTCTCAAGATCATATTGAAACACAAAAGAAGAGCATATGATAATTCGCAATATGGGTATGTGTAGGATCATCATGGAAAAAATAGGTCCTTAAGTGGCAAAAAATTGAGAAAAATCAAAGTTAGGCAACTTGACGTGAAAATTTGAAAAAGTTTTTATATTATTTTAAAAATATGTAAGAATAGAATTTGTAGCAAATTGAATGTAGTTTCTAAACTACTAGGTTTTAATCTATTTGGTGAAAATTTGAAATTTCAATGTAGTAGTACTTAAATTTTAGGAAAAATAAGTAGATTAATCGTCTAACCACCCTAACCACAATAAAATGATAATTATTTTTTATAATATTTTAGATATAATTAGAGGAATCATGTCCGGATGTGATGCATAATTTTTTGTAAATTTTTTATAAGTAAATAATTAATTATGAATTTTTGTATTACAAATTTTAAAAAATATTAAAAACTTGTATGTCTGACCACCTTAACTTGGTCAAAAATTCATGAAATTCAATTTTTTTTTTTTAATCCTATAGTATGGAAAGCATAGAATGTGATGCATGTTTTGGATTCAAAAAATATGATACTGTTTGAAAGTTATAGATTGTTTTCAATCATCCTATCAATTAGGACTGTAGTCATAATTCAAATAGAAAATGGATAATAATTATTTATTAAATTCAAAGTAAAGCATAATTTATATTGGTGGAAAGTTGAGAATCTCCTTTAAAAAATATTTTTATTTCATCAATTTTGGGTAAAAAAAAGTTGTCAGCCACATACCCTACACATACCCATCATATCGCCACTTTTTGGCCCATCATGATCCTACACATACCCATATCATAAAAGAAACTCAAATCACAATAGAAAACTTGATGGTAGAAAATATCTAATAAAAAAGGAAGGGGATTGCAAGATTCAAAGATCTTATACCATGTGTTGAAGTGTACAACCAAGATCTTCAAACTACAACACCAAATAACCTCCACAAGAAATAGAGAGAAGCAACAATGAAAGATTTTATTCCACCAAACAATTATTACAATATGATACAATATGATCAATATGCAATACAAGATGCTATGCTATATAAAATATGCAAGAGATGCCTTTTTTATAAAGGAAAGGATGACATATAGGATTATAAAAGATTATGACAAATGTCTTAATCCTATCACATGAGACAACTAACTCATAACTACCTAGGATAATGTCAAGTCTAGATAAGACAACTAAGACTTCAAGAAGAATTATTATATTCTAAGTAAACTTAACATGTGAACTAAGTCCCCTAAGTCCCTAGTAAAGAATTAACTAGGTACAAGACGTTATTCACACAAAAAAGTTATTGTTTCCCTCTTACGATAAAAACTCATTATCCATTTATCCTTAGACTATGTTGATGAGTGTTTTTGCACTACACAACACAATCAAAGTACAAGTACTCTATCTCTCTTAAAAGGAAACTCTTGTAGATAAACTTTAGAAAATAACCCCAAGGTCTCTAATTTCAATTCTTGAAGATGTAGGAAACAACTCAGTGATGATGTGATTTGTTGGTAATCACAAGAGGCCTTACAATTCAACAATGTTAGAAGTGTTAAACTCAGATGAGGATGTTGTGAAACCTAAAAATGTGTGTAGACCTCAACTGTAATTTTTAGATTAGAGATCCAAAAATGATTTATCATTAGATGTTCCAATGTGGTGATGTTGGAATCCTATTCTAAAGCAGATCCAAAAATATAGCAAAATATTTAAGGTTTAGAAAAAGTTTCTAATGTAACACCTAAGGTTAATCATAGTAATGGCTAATGCTACAGATGGGAAAATCCCCATGAAACCAACTCCTACTTTGTCAAGGACAAGCCTACAACTATACAAAAATCGTGCAATCTTCAAAGGAAATTGAAAAATAATTAGACCATGAACATTCATACATATACCCAATTGTTGGTGCAACATGAACAAACATCTATAGTTCAACTTGATAAAATAGTTGGCTCAGAGTAACCTTATAAAGAAATTTACAATCAACAAATCACAAAAGGTATGAGCATAAAATAAATATCAAAAATCATTGAAATTGCACCATTATCATAAAAGATCCGAAACTAACATTTGAGAATCCGAAAAGGAAACAATGAAACTTTCAAAATCAACATAGAAATTCACCGAATTAATGACCTATCTACATTAATTTTTTCAGTATTTGTTTCAAAAGTATTTAGTTCTTCCTCTCCTACAACTAAGTCCTACTAACCTGACTAACTCCTAAAAATATAACTGCATACAAATGAGAAAGAACTAGCTTTTTATAGCTATTACATTTTAGATCAAGGGCCAGGATTGAATCCTCATGAAGGTCCTAGATTACATCAGCATTTAATATTTGGAGCACATTGAATTTTTGGCAACACTTGACCCATTTACATCCAATTAGATAATTTTGTTACAAATTTGGCCCATAAAGAAACAAATATCCCCCTCCTTGATTTCGATGACCAGCTCCTTATTGGAGAAAATAAAAATAGCCCTTTTGTTGACCTTTCAAAATCATCCTTCCAACTAGTAGGCATGGATTCTCATGTAAATTTACATTAAATATTGATATCTTTTGTAGTGAATAAGGCCTTGCACAAATCCATATGCATGTTCATCTTGTCCTTTTAATTTATTTACTCCTCCCTCTAATATATGGTAGGGTTTCATATGTTGGTCCTTCAATGAATTGATCCCTCCAAGCATCTTGAAAAACACAGGTCATAAAATACCATAATTAAATAATAATAAATTTTTCTTATTTGAAATAATGAAATTTGTCAATTTATAGTCCATCAAGAAAAATCATATTTCAAAAAACTTACCATTTTTGGAAACTTTCCATTTTTTGAAAATTTTCATTTTTGGAAATTTTACATTTTTGGAAATTTTTCAATTTTTGGAAATTTTCCATATTTTTTTTCTATTTTTGGAAATTTTTCTTTTTGGAAAGTTTCCATTTGTTGGAAATTTCTCATTTTGGAAATATTTCATTTTCAAAATATATTCCATTTTGAAATTTTCTTATTTTTGGAAAAAGTTCAATTTTGGGAAAATTTACATTTTATGAAAATTTTCCATTTTGAAAAAATCTATTTTGGAAATTTTTCATTTTAGGACAATTTCCTTTTTCAAGAAATTTCCTTTCCAAAAAACTTTTCATTTTGGGAAACTTTCCTTTCCAAGAAACTAAATTTTGAGGGGATTTCACTTTTGAGGGTCAAAGCAATGTGGAAGCTAGAGGGTTCAACATCGTGAATGAATTTTCCACTTTTAAGGGAATTTGACTTTTGCGGGTCGTAGCAATGCGAAAGCTGGAGGGTTCGGTATCAATGAATGAGTTTTCCACTTTTGAGGGAATTTGACTTTTGCGGGCTGGAATAATGAGGAAGCTGGAGGGTTTGGCACCAGTAAAACAACATGAGTGAGCTTGGCATCCGCATAGCGGCTTTCCACAACCAACTTTCTGCAATGCTTTAAAACTCAATATTTTTGAATCTAACTTATTTAGACATGTGGAGACTTAGATATTAAAGGTATAAAATGTTCAATACTTAAAGTTTTCACCCATTTTATGAGTTGCAAAAATCTCAACTGTAGAAACTGGAGGTTCCAGCATCGATCGATGTCATACATGCACAAAATTCCTTCAAAGCCCAAATACTTAAGAAATATTGAGTTTATTCATTTCGACACGTAGCAAAATGCATAGGAAGAGCACTTAAACCTATTTCTTGATGATTTGACCCATTTTGAGAAATGTGGAAATTTGGACTGTGAAAGCCAAGGGAGTTTGACGTTGATGAGATGGATTTTTGCAAACGATGTGAGAGACCTTGACATCTGCATGGTGGCTTTCTGCATAAAATTTTCCTCAATGCCTAACACTTAGTAAATTTGAGTTGTTTTCAATTTTAGCACATGGGAAAATGGGAAAGAAGAGTGCCTAGATGTATTCCTTGATGTTTTGACCCATTTTGAAGAATGTGGAAAATTAGACTCCAGAAGCCATGGGGGTCCAATTCTGGTGAGATGGATTTTCACAAATGATGCAAGAGACCTCGACAACCGCATGTCGGCTTTCCACATATAAAAATTTCTGCAATGTTTCATAACTCAATCACTTTGGTTCTGACCCATTTAAGTATATGGAGACATAAATTTTATAGGCACTAAATGTTCAATACTTAATGTTTGCACCCCTTTTTGAGTTGCAAAAATCTTGACTGCAAAAGCCGAAGGGACTAGCGCAAACGCAAGAGACCCCGACATCTACATGATGGCTTTTCGCATAAAAAAATTTGCAATTCAACTTGAGCAGATGATACTTTGGAAAACCTTTAAGGAATCAAGGAGAAATCAAGATTCCATAGGCAAATCAAACCTAGGGCCAAAACTGGAGGTGAAGTGAAGCAAAAGAGGGGGTCCCTACCTTTAGCAGGGCGTGTGTGAAAAATGCACAACAAATGGCAACTCTGCTAGGGAAATTCTCTAGAGTATTTCAATGACAAGTAGGAATCACAAACCCATAATATTTGGTTCTGTCATTCATGTTAGGCCAAACAAATTGAAACACTTGACCAAAGGATCAAAGCCACTAGTCAATCCAACCTTTAGTATGCTTAAAATCCAAGTGTGTGTAGATGTATTAATTTACCTCCTTAATTCACTATAAGATCCTAAGCTTTGTCATGTTAAGCTACATGAATGATTCTACTTCAAAAGAACCTTGAACATTTCCTCACTGCTAGTCAAGCATCTATAGCCCCGACAAGGTTGTCATTGTGATTCCCTCAAACATAGCTCTATTGCCAGCTGGGCATCCATAGCCCCAATAGAGTTATTTGGATCCTCTTGAAAGTTGAATTTATTTTTTGATTTTCATTGCTTTCTATTTTGTTTCTTTTGATCTTTTCATTCATTTCTATTCATTTCAACTTGTAAGCAGTGAAGCTCGCATTCAGGGCTGAGAATCATAGTAGTGATGAAGCAAAATCTAATATTTTTCACTTAACATTATTTTGCAAAGGGGCCTATATTGACCTCAGGATTCTTAAAATGTGTAAGATAGATATAAGATTTCAAAATACCTCAAAATAAAACTAGACCAATGACATAACCTCTTTGATTCAAACATCCAGACCATTGGAAACTAGCATAAGACCTTTGCCATCCATTCTAACAATATGATTAGAGTTTCTCAAAGAAATAATCAAAACAGTCCCAAATAAAAAAAGAGGTTGTTGTGCTTGCAAAAACTCCCCAAAGAAAACAAAGGGACCCTAAACCAGAGAAGTCAAGCAAAATCCAACCCTACACTAACCAAAGCAAGAAAGCAAAGCAAAAATAAAAAATAAAAACTACATTTATTCAAACCAACTATGTACAAAAGAGACTCAAAATGAACCAAGATCAAACAAGGAAAATTGGCACCTAGTCCTATTAGGCTCCTCGGTGCATGCACAAGCAATAGGGTGATGGTTATAGTTACAAGCCATGTAAATTCATCTTTATATTCAACAAGATAAATCTGAGTATTGCAACATTCAAAATCAATGACATAATAAAAAAAACCAACAGTTGAGGTGCCTTGTTAGGATCATGGTTAATCCATAAACAATTTTTGCCTCTTGCATCCCCATAATTGAAATGATAAGTGTAAGTATTCATAGGGATAGGGAAAGATACAACCTGGATGTCCTCCTATGTGGGAAACAAGACTTGGTTGTTTAGAACATGTATGGTAGCATTTGACCTTACATCATCAACTTCAAGAGGGCATATCTTGTGGTGTAACATATCCCTTGCATTGTGGATCTATAGCTTATGACCAACATCATGAGGCAATATACCATGTGAAATATTATAATCTTCAAATTTATGGAATGTTTACCTAATTCGTAGTGTGTACGAGCTTGAAAAGCTGAGTTTGTAGGTGTTTCCCCCAGAGTATCTTCATAATTTGTAACCTAAAGTGGTTGTCTCTCAAGGAAGCCCATGATGGTATGTTGATTCTCCACATTTTTTGTGTCTTCTAGACCATTTTCCTTAAAAGGTATCATGATGTCTCCTTTAATTTCTATAGTAGCCTACAGTTGGTAAGGTATATTGCTAGTAGTGGTAGCTCCCAGAACCTCCTTCCTCGAGACATCTTCTTTTGTTTGTTCAGGTGTGAACACCTGATAGGATTTTTTGGCTAGACCATGAGCATCCTCATGTTGTTGCACATCAGAATACTCATTTGTTTCTACATATTCATCATTGGTATATGGGGTGATCCCACAATAGTGGTTTACAATTTTTGGCCAAACTGGACACTGAAATTATTATTTTTAACTAAATCTTCACATTCGGGCACCTATAGTGGCTAAACCATGAGGAATTTGAAGATGATGCAATATAGAGTCTCGTCACATTTTTCTATAGATTCTAAAACTATTTTTTTCAAAAAATTTGGAATCAGATTGCACTTCTTTTTCAATCTCCCACGAAAACTAGTTTATTTCATAAAACAACATTTTTTTAAAGTGACACACATCATATAACACATAACTTTTTTTCCATGAAGGATAAAATTCTACTTGTTTTGAATTTAGATTTGTAACTCTGATATCTAGTGCTTCCACTTGGTTAGTTTTTTATTGAATATTTTTTCTTTCATCAAGTTTCAAAGTCAAACTAATTACGATTCAGACATAGTGCAACCGTATAACGAGTAACTTTTTTTATATTTATCAAAATTTTATTTTATATTTTTTGTTGGATCAAGGACTTCAATATCTAGTGCACTCATATTTTTCAATTTTTTTTTTGATAATCTACTATTTTTCCATGTATGTGCAGAACAAAGACCTTCATTTTTGATGAAAAACCTATGTTTAGTAAAACTAAAAAAACAAATACATAATAAAACCAAAACATATTAAAATTATATTTGTTGGATAGTGCATTCTGAGGACTACCTAATTCCAGGTGGGTTTGTGAAGATTCCTCCATTTTCATCCTAAACCTGAGCTCTGAAGTGCCAAAATTTAGGTTTTTTTGTGTCTCAGGGGGGGATGAGGGATAAGGTGGGTTCGTACGAACCCCTAGGGGTTTGAGCAAATCACTTCAAAGGGGTTTGCTAAAACCCCTTTACAATGCATACTTTTTGTTTTTTTGGGTGGCCAAATTTAAAGGGGTTTTCTCAAACCCTGGTTCAAGCGAACCCCTTATGGGTTCAGTCAAACCAATAGGTTTGTACGAACCCCTAAAATCACATTTTTTTCCTTGGGATCATTTTTTGTAAGTTTTCCTTCCTCACTTGAATTTTAAACCACTATTGTGGCTTCACCCTATGCTGAAATGGTAACATTTTCCTCACGTGTGACTTCAGTTACCTCTTCATCTAGAGGTTCAAAAAATATATCTTTTCTACCATGGACTATAGAAGTATCTAGCTATCCCATGTTATCATCATTCAATAGCTTAGCCGCTAATGCAAAGAAATCAGAAAATGAGTCCTTTATGTACAGAGGACTGAACTCCTTCACTACTAATTTGCAATGCCCTTTTGAGTATTCACTAAGAAGCTAATCTTGATAATTGTTTGGTGGCTCATTTATTGGATCCTTAGTATCACTGCAAGGTGAGGGATCTACTGTATTATCTTTAACATCAACTAAAGTGGGACTGCATTATTATTTCTTTATCGTTGGTAATCTAAAATATGTTGGTGGATCACACTCAATTGAGGAATGACTTGATCCATAGCCTTCTACTTCTGCAACAATAGTGTGGAACTTGATGTTGGATTGTTCTTGCAATCCCGCCTGCATTTTAATTTGTCTGATAGCTACTTGACACTGTAAACATGCAAATTCTGAATGTGCTAAATTATGTACCTTGCACTAGCTTGGTAGCAATAATTCTTCCAAATTTACCCTATATTGCAAGGCTAACCATCCACTCTTGAGTCCTACAACGAAGTTGTCATGTCTCTCTGATATCAAATCTTCATCTTCACTTGTAGGAGGGATATGATCAACAACCTCGAGCTTCCTTGTTGCTCATTTGAATGTCCAATTTTAGGTGCTTGATTACCTTCTTCTAAAGAGACAACGTCTTGAAGTTCCATTTCATTTGAACACTCAGCACTATGTTTTGTTGTCCTAGTCATTTCAATATCTTCCTTTTGGTCTTCAACATCTGTGCCAACTATTTCAATACTCATCGCTACATATTTTTCTAATTCAGCATCTTCTAGCCTTTTTTCCACTACAATTTGCTCTCTAGATAACTCTTTCCACCATGTACATGGCTACTCTATTGATATTTTAACTTAATTGATAATTTTTTTGCAAGGACATGTGAGCTATGAATGTGCCACATTGTGCACACTACACCAATTAGACAAGAGGATATCGTGTAAACATTTTCCATCCATACTACTCAATTGTTCTTTAACCAATCCTTTGAAGGCTTCAACTATAGAATCAACAAGTTATTCTTCTGGATCTACAAGAGCTAATGGTGTATGCACATCCCAAAAGAAAATTTTCCTATGCAAAACCATTTCCATTCCACCCAAAAAGGTTAAGCATTCTAGCTCATTGTGCCTAGAGGTATTATGGATTCTACACTTGTTTGATAATACAAGTTTATGCAAACTATTGTGATGCAATCACTTATTTAAAGACTCATGAAGCTAAGCAATATCAATATGAATTTTTTGCCTCTCCATTTCAGCTCAGATTTATTTTGTATTTTTCAATTTTTTCAATTTTTTGAATTTTTTGAATATAAAGAGATCTATCATATCTCATATTATCAACATGAAAGTTCATTTAGCTTCCAACTTTGTTGTTTCTTTTTTTCTTGATGCTTTCCCTTCTAGGGCCAATTTTGTTGATGAGTGTTTTTGCACTACACAATACAAACAAAGTAGAAGTACTCTATCTTTATTGAAAGGAAACTCTCTACATATAAACTTTAGAAAATAACCCCAAGGTCTCTAACATCAGGTCTTGACAATGTAGGAAACAAATAAGTGATGATGTGATTTGTTGGTAATCATAAGGGGCCTTACAATTCAACAATGTTGGAAGTGTTAAACTCAGATGAGGATGTTGTGAAACCTAAAAATGTGTGTAGACCTCAACTATAATTTTTAGATTAGAGATCTGAAAATTATTTATCATTAAATGTGTAAATGTGGTGATGTTGGAATCCTATTCTAACACAGATCCAAAGAAATAGCAAAATATTTAAGGTTTAGAAAGAGGTTCTAATCTAACACCTAAGGTCAGTCATACTAATGGTTGATGCTACAAATAGACAAATCCCCATGAAACCAACTCTTGCTTGATCAAGGACAAGCCTACAACTATACCAAAATAGTGCAATCTTCAAAGGAAACTGAAAGATTTTTATACCATGAACATTCATATATATACCCAATTGTTGGTGCAACATGAAAAAAAATCCATAGTTGAACTTGATGCAATAATTGACTCAAACTAACCTCACAAAGCAATTTAAAATCAACAAATCATAAAAGGTATGAGTAGTAGATTCATCAAACATCATTGAAATGTCACCATTATTATGAAAGATCTGAAACTAACATTTTAGAATTTGAAAAGGAAACCATGACACTTTCAAAATGAACATAGAAACTCACTAAATCAATGATCTTTCTGTAATATTTTCTTCAACAATCTCTAGTTATTCCTCTCCTATAGCTTACTCCTACTGACTTGACTAACTCCCAAAACTCTAATTGCTTACAAATGAGAAGGCACTAGACTTTTATAAATATTACATTTCAAATCAAGGGCCAAGATTGAATCCTCATGAAGGGCCCAAATTACATTAGCATTTAATCTTTTGAGCACATTGAATTTTTAGAAATACTTGCCCCATTTACATCCAATCAGATATTTTGTTACAATTTTTTCCCATAGAGAAACAATTATTCCCCTCCTTGATTTCACTAATCAACTCCATATTAGAGAAAATAAAAATAGCCCATTTTTGTTGACCTTTCAAAGTCATCTGTCGAACTAGTAGGCATTGATTCTAATGTAAATTTGAATTAAATATTGATATTTTCCATATTGAATAAGGCCTTGCATGAATCCATTTGCATGTTCATTTGTCCTTTTAATTAATTTACCCCTCCATCCAATATATGGCACCATTTCATATGTTGGTCCTTCAATGAATTGATCCCTCCAAGCATCTTGAAAAGAACTTGTGTCATAAAATACCATAATTAAATAATGATAAATTTCCTGTATTTGAAATATTTAAATTTGTTAATGTATAGTCCATCAATAAAATTTCATTTTTCAAAAAATTGCCATTTTTGGAAACTTTCCATTTTTTCAAAATTTTCCATTTTGGTAAATTTCACTATTTTTGGAAAAATTTACATTTCAAAAAAAATCATTTTTGAAAAACAATATTTTGAAAAATTTCTATTATGAAAAAAATTATATTTTTGGAAAATTTTCCATTTCAAGACAATTTCCTTTTTCGAAAAAAATCCTTTTTAGGAAAGTTTTCATTTCGGGAAACTTCCTTTTCAGGAAGTTGACTTTTGAGGGTATTTCACTTTTGAGGGCTGGAGGAATGTGGAAGTTGGAGGGTTCGACACCGGTAAATGAGTTTTCCACTTTTGAGGGAATTTGACTTTTCTAGGCTTGAGCAATGCAAAAGCTGGATGGTTCAGCACTGATAAAATGGTGTGAGTGAGCCCGACATCCGCATGTTGGCTTTCTGCAACCAAATTTCCACAATGCTTTAAAACTCAATATTTTTGAATCCAACTTATTTAGGCATGTGGAGACTTGGATATCAAAGGCATTAAATGTTTAATACTTAAAGTTTTCACCCATTTTTTGAGTTGCAGAATTCTTGAATGTGCAAGCCAGAGGGTTTGGTGCCAATGAATAAATTTTCCACTTTTGAGGGAATTTGACTTTTGCAGGCTGAAGCAATGCAGAAGTTGGAGGGTTCGATGCTGGTAAAAAGATGTGAGTGAGCCCGGCATCCGCATGGCGGCTTTTCACAACCAAATTTACGCAATTCTTTCAAACTCAATCTTTTTGAATCCAACTTATTTAGGCATGTGGAGAGTTGGATATTAAAAGCATTAAATGTTCAATACTTAAAGTTTTCACCCATTTCTTGAGTTGCAGAAATACTGACTATAGAAGTCAAAGGGTATGGCACTGATTGATGACATACCCACACTGAATTCCCTCAAAGACCAAATACTTAATAAATTTTGAGTTTATTCATTTTGGTATGTGGGAAAATGAATAGGAAGAGCGCCTAAAACTATTTCTTGATGATTTGACCCATTTTGTGAATTGCAAAAATTTGGACTACGGAAGCTAGTGGGTCCAACATCGGTAAGATGGATTTTTACAAATGACACAAAAGACCCTTGCATCTACATGGCAACTTTTCACATAAAAATTTCCACAAATCCTTAACACTTAATAAATTTGATTTTTTTTTTATTTTAGCACATGTGAAAATGGGTAACAAGAGTTCCTAGACATATTACTTGATTTTTTGACCCATTTGGGGTATCTGGCGCTACTGAGATGGATTTCTGCAAACAACGTAAGAGACCCCAACATCTGCATGGTGGCTTTTCGCATAATTTTTTTTGTAATGTTTCAAAACTCAATTCCTTTGGTTCTAACCAATTTAGGTATATGGAGACATGAATTTTTTAGGAACTAGATGTTTAATACTTAATTTTTGCACCCCTTTTTTGAGTTGTGGAAATCTCTATTGTGGAAGCCGAAGAGATTGGCATCAACACAAGAGACGCTGCCATCCACATGACAGCTCTCCACATAAAAATTTCTATAATTCAACTTGAGTAGATGAGACTTTGGAAAACCTTTAAGGCATCAAGGAAACATCAAGATTCCATAGGAAAATAAAATCTAGGGCCAAAACCGAAGGTGAAGTGAAGCATAAGAGGGGGTCCCTACCTTCAGCAGGGCGTGTGTACAAAATGCACAATAGACTATGAGGTGTGAACTTTTGTAGACTATCAAACATTGACTAATCAAGGAGGTTCTTTGACTTGATGGGCTACCAAAAGTAATCATTTGACACAATAAGCTAAAGCATACTATGGGTGTGATGAAGATTTTTAATTTAAATATCTAAAGATTCTTTTAGATCCTTAGCCAAGCTAATCTTGACACAAACATGATTTTTGGGATGGGTCTAATAAATTTTATCAAGCTCAATGCAAATTACTCTCCCCAAGGAGATGACAATAGTATACAAAAATTTCCAATATGGAAGGGGTAAACCTAGAGTAGACATGTAAAAATTCCTGACACATAGTACACATCCTAAAACTAGATTTTTCCATTATTTGCATCATTTTCATTACCATTACTGCATTTAACATCATTTCACTTTATTTGCATCATTAATCCCCTTTTAACATCATTTCCATCATTTAACCTTATTTCCCTCTATTAATTAAATAATTTTGAATTGTTTAATTAATTCACTATTTCATCACTAGTTTTCCCTTTTATCACCCTAGTTAAATAATTTCAATTATTTAATTAGGTTCATCTAATATTTCTTCTAAACACATATAATTAAATAATTCTAATTATTTAATTATCCCACTTTCTAATCTTTTTTCTCTAATGGAATATTCTTTCTTAAAGAATGGTATATCCCTATCCTCCATAATAATCATTAATTATTTAAATCACCCCTTTTTATCTCAAACACCATCCATTGATAAATAAACATTTTATTTATAAAATCAATCTTACCTTGCACATTCCTCCAATAATTAATTAATTATGTCATGCATTATTCCCTCAAATCTTAACTAACACTCTCTGTTAATCAACTGATATTGATTGACAACTCTTCTGATCAATCAATTCTCTTAACTCCCACTCACTTGGAGTCTTCTAATCAATCAATTGACTTAAAAATTTAATCAATATCTTATTCAACTAATTAACTAGAATCGTGCAGCTAGTTGAAGTCAGTTAAATGAGCAATCAATTCCTCTCATTCATTCTCAACCTTTGATCTCAAATCAACATCTCTTAATCTAGATCGTTCATTTGAATCAATCAATTCTATAAAATAACCCTTCATCCTTCACATTCATCACTTAGAATTTTCATTGCTAAGTCATCTCCATTTGAGTTTTTGAGCATTCATCTTGAGCACCTAGGTCATCTTTGCATCACATTCAATCAAAAAATTTCTAGCAATCATGAAGGCTTTAAATGTTTGAGCTATCCAAAACCATATTACACCAAGCTCTCCAACAATGGGATGGTGAGGTTGTAATTCTTGTTTAGAATTCATTATGTTTGATTTGATTTATCTAATCCTTGTGTTTGAATTCATGGTTTGATCTGCAATCCAATTTCATTGGTAAGTGGGTTTGATCTTCATGTTTTTAGGTTATTTGATTGAATTCTTATTGCTTAATCCATTCAACTTTTACCCCTTACACGTAGAAACTCAATCCAAAATAACACACCAAGTTTCTTCTCATTTGAGAGAAAAAAAATCTCTAGAGTTGAAAGACCAATGAAAATGTAGAGATATAGCAATGACTGTGCTTAAGGATAGCCTCTACATGACTAGCCTCAACAAACTAAAAAACAAATAATCCCTTAGTTCGGCTTTAAATAGCATCAAACTAGACTACATGTGTGGTCCATTGCTTGTTGACCTAAGCTCTAGCACTACTTTCAAGAGGAGTGCATCCAACAAAATACCCCATTAAAGTTAAATACACTAGCCATTTACAAGTATTGTCAAATTCAAAGATGGGTAAAACCACATCCACTAGGGATTCAAAGTGTGTATCTGATAAAATACCTTTAGGACAAACTTTCAAGGTTAATTGTTCATTGGAGCCATTTTCTAGACCCGCTAAACTATCCATACCAACATGAACTACTTGGTTGAAGGAGTTTGAAGCCATAAAAATGACTACCTGCAAAAATCTCAATAAATGTAGGAGAATAATGGTTTTCCTATGTCAATAATATAATATGACATAAGGAAATGCAAAGACTGCAAACAAGACACAAACCCTAGAAAAGCCAAATTCCCACTTAAAAATGTGATCTCAATGAAAAAATTTTATATTTTATATTTGTTAAAAAACAAATAAATTAACATTCTTTGATGTCAACAGCAAAATAAATTTCATAGCACTTACTAGGTTGACAGTTTTATCCTGAGATGCATGTCTTTATCAATGATGGCTCCTAATTACTATAATAATACACTGTTTCTACAATTTCATAACCACTGAGTTCTATTACAAATATAATTCAAATTATCAAATCACAAAAAAAAGCAAATATAATGGATCTCTTAGTTATTCTAAGATTTATAATTGTACACTTCTGAAATCTCGTACAAAAATTAACATAGATTTGATTGATGCTTCGTAAGCAGCGACCTCATCAACAGCTTATGACACTTTCTGTGGCTGAAAATCATTATGTGAAAAGATTTTCTTGGCCGATTTTCTTTATGCCATGTGTGGTAAACAACTCTTTGTCTATCTTCGAAGTCGGCGGGCTTATGTGGAAATACATGAAAGCTCTTTTCAATGTGTTCTGTAGATCTTTGTCTTCTACTAAGGCGACGTGCACATCAATTATAAATGCAATGGCCCGTAGTCATGAATTAAAAGATGAACATCAAGAGTTAGAACTGGGTTTACCTATTGTTTCTCCATAAATATTCGTTAACATATACAACAGAGGTTTTATCAGGTTCAGCTAAGAAAACACTGCGGCAGAATATCACTTTTCGCCATATTCTCCCTCGACTGTCACTGTTACGAGAATGCAAGGGGTGCATGAAGGATCAAAACTAACATTTGGCTTCTTTATTTCCTCTTAATAACTATTCTTAATAATATATTTTGTAAATATGCTTGGCTAGCTAGTTTGTAGGATAGGTAAGTTAGTTTCATTGGAGAAGGGAAAGAATGATTTTATAAATCAGTATGCTGATATTACATTACTAAAATTGAAAGAAGATATTGATTATTGTAATAAAATGAAAAATAAAACAGGAAATAAGTTGTAAATATGTAATAATATTTGATAATGTAAGTCACATTAAGAAGAAAAACTTTCAAAAACCTTCAATAAGAAAAGAGTTTACAATTTAATAATAATATATTAACAAGTATTTTTTATATATGTCATACATATATCACGGATGTCAAATAATTTCACCTAACTCCAATATAAGACTATATATATAACCATTTAACAAAGGTGTAACATGCCTCCATCTTTAAAGAATCATTATCCTTAATTTATATCAAATTGGATGCTTTCGCAGGAAGTCTTCATTTTGCCAACTAGTATGTTCAATGGGAGAACTCTTTCACTTTGACTAAATACTACATAATTTCCCTCAACCAAACCTCTCAGTGCATGTTTGATAGATTCCCTCATGTTCAAAAATAATTCTAGCCTCATAATAAAACTCTAATAACTCTTTTTGAGTTGGAACTCTTTGTCCAATAACTCTTTTTTGGCAAGAATTATGGAAGTCAATATGGATTTTTGTTGACTCAAGTAACTCCAAATTTTATGTTATACTACAACCTTTTAACAAGATCTTATAGGAGCCATAATACTTGTGTAAAAGCATGTTATCCTTCCTTCTTGTATGAGTTCAAGGGCATCTTAAATGATTCCCAATATCCTAAAACAAATTCTCGCTATAGTGTTCATTAGCTTGTTGCTTCACTATATTTTTAGTTTTTGTCATGCTCTCTAATAGTTGAGATTGTCTCTTGCTAGTGTTGAGGATATTTTTCAAAAATTGTAACATTTGGTGTTTCACAATAAAGACATGATGGATAGTGGATTGTACACATATATTGACAAAAATGGAGACACTTTGGATGAAGCACAAAAAGAAGTGTTATATCACCATAGTCTATCCACTAGATTGAGGATGATATGATGTGCTACTAGAAAACTAAGTTCCCAAATAGGAAAATAATATAGTTCAAAAATTAACTATAAATATAGGATCAGAATGATTTATCATTAGTTTTATACTCGCATGTGATTATGAATAGTATTTATAAAGACTATTACAATAGTAAGAACTTGGGTACAAATAGGTTTGACAAAGCACTAAACTGTGCGTATTTGGTGACTTCGTCCAAAACAACCACGATGAATTTTTTGCCTCCAAACCTATTGTGACCTTAATAACACACCCTAGTTCTGTTTTATCTAGGGACCAACCTTTTGTGCCCTGCTCAACATAAATAAGTGAGTATTCAATTAGATGGTTTACTAAATCCCATTTGATCCTAGAAAATTTTTTGTGGACCGTTAGCTTGAGCCTAGCACAAATGCATTAACCCTTTTGCTAGTACCCAATATGTGAATGTATTTGTTATAATCTACAAACTTGACAATGTAGTTATTATACCTCAAAATCCACTAATGGTCATCCCATTTAATGTATTTCTATTAGGAAATATTCAATTAAACATGCTCAGTCTATTATATGGCCTCCCTAAATATGTTGAGAAACTATTCTCAAAATCATAATAGAGATTGAATGGATGAAGAGTATATATGAGCTTACAAGGATGGTCTCATATGAACTCAAATTATGAATGAGAATATGGTATGCACATGTTTCCTTACACCTTGAATGAGCCTACACCAGGTTTGTACCTCATCCTATGGATAGGGTCTACAACCTCTTGGGCTCTACTCAAAACCATATTCATCAATTATTTGAGGTTTCCTAATAGACCCAATAATTTATATTATCCAAATTTTACTACTTGTAAATAACCCAACATGAGCTCAGGAGTCTTCTAAACATATTATTATGTAAGCTATCTACTATATTATTAGATCCATAAACATTGATAGAGAAATAGCCCATTCAAGTATATTTGAGATCTCTCAACAACCTTACTTCCATCTTCATAATAAGAATTTCTACAATTTTAGCCATTTAACAAACATATTATAAGGCAAAGATAGTCTAATGATAGCTAACAGCTTAGGGTCATATTTTGAGATAACTACCTTATCTTGGATAGTTACATGCTGATAAATAATTTCTAATGATAAACTAGGGACTTATTGAAAATATTTCCACATTTAATAGTATAACAACTATTGTATATCCAAATCATGATCAATTATTTAATGATACACCATTGAACTAAATAGTACCTCAGGTCACTAATCAATAACTTATCCTTGCATTTTAAATTCATCAATCACTTCCAAACCATGTGCTTAATCAAATAACTCTAGTCAATAATTGATAGGCCTTACCTACCTCCCTAAATACCTAGGTACCTACACACAACAATCTTTGTATAACTAATCAGACAGACAAAATCAACCATCGCTCCAAATCCTCAACATCATAATATGCAACAAACCATCAGTTTTATCTTTATTTGATACCAAAGGTAAAATAAATATAATAATCCTTTACTAGGTTGAAAATCCAGTGATGACTCATCATTATTATTATAATATTCTATCTGTAAAATTCTATAGGCATTAACTTCCACTACAAATATAATTTCAATTATCAAATCATCTAAAAATCAAATACAATGCATCGCTATGTATTCTAATATTTATAATTGTACATTGATCTACAATATCTTTCATGTGATGTGTCGTAAGAAAAAAGCTCGAATTGATTGATGGATGTTAGCAGTGACCTCTTCAACAAGCTCTTCTGGTTTCTGTGGTTGTAAATCATCACCGCAAAAAGATTTTCTTGACCGATTTTCTTTATGCCATGTGCAGTAGGCAAAATTCCTTGTCTATCTTTGAAGTAGGTGGACATATCTTAGGATGTGGAAATACATTGATTATAAACGCCACATGGCAAAATTCCTTTCCTATCTTTGAAGTGGGTGGACATATCTTAGGATGTGGAAATACATGGATTATAAACGCACTGGCCTGTAGCCATGAATCAAAAATGCACGCCAAGAGTTAGAACTGGGGTTATCTATTGTTATCTAGAATCGTTCATAAATATTCATAAACACGTACAACAGAGGTTTCATAAATATTCATATACATATCAACCACAGCCAAAGAGTAGGGCTCTTCAGCTCCCATTCTACAAATGTCAGGAAATTGACCTCAATTTCATCTGTAGAAACTTGTCATTGTGACACTTCTTCGTCATTCTAGTCACACTATTCAAAACCTTTGTGTATTGGATATCTATTATCTATCAGCATAACCATTGCCAACAAAAGCCATGAGAACACATAACCTCCAAACCTTCATTATTCCACCCATATATTGTTCAACACCTTCTTACATTGGACACACCATTATCTACCAACACAGTCGTCGTCAACAAAAATCATGACAACACATAACCTCCAAACCTTCTTCATCATTCTACCCACACTATTCAACACATCCTTGCATTGGACACCGCATCATCTACCAACACACCTATCACCAACAAAAGCCATGACAACACATAACCTCCAAACCTTCTTCATCATTCCACCCACATTGTTCAACACCTTCTTGCATTGTACACCCCATCATCTACCAACACAACCACATCCATCAAAAGACATGACAACACATAACCTCCAAACCTTCTTCATCATTCCACTCACACTGTTCAACACTGTCTAACATTGGACACCCCATCATCTACTAACATAACCATCGCCAATAAAAGCCAGTACAACACATGACCTGCAAACCTTCATCATTCCACCCACACTATTCAACACCTTCTTGCATTGGACACCCCATCATCTACCAAAACAACCATCACCAATAAAATCCAATGACAACACAAAACCTCCAAACCTTATCATTCACCACAAAATGAGATAATAAATAGTCGTAGTCATCACCAACCGAAGGAAGAAAGACCATCTCAAAATAATGATTACCAACATAGCTATCATTCACTCTTAATGTCAAATCATTCCTCTAATCCCACTACTTCATCCCCATTATCATGTCTAGGAGGAATAATATTTGAAATTAATATATTAAAGAAAAAATGTCATTGTATAATCATGCACTATTAAGAAGTATTAAACTTCATAACTAAAATTGTTTTTAATTTCTATAGATAGACAATGAATAATTCAAATCTAAATAAAATCTATTATAATATATCTAAATAGAACAAAATTGAAAAATTGTACTATGTGCAAAGTTATGCAATCAAAGTTAATATCAAAATCAAATTAAATCAATTGTGAAATAAAAAAATGTGCATGTCATTGCATTTGACTACATAGGCACCTTTCCTGTTTGTGATTTTCCTTCATATTTCATCTTCTTCCTTGGACTATGGTCTTTTAGAGATATGAAACTTGTTTTCTCTTCATCATTATTTCTACTATAATTTTTTTGTTGTTTTATTACTACTATTTCATGTATTGGTCTGCTATTTTGTTGCATGCTGTTGAATGTAAATGTAGATGATCTTTTGTTTTTTCTCTTCATTGTTGTTAGATTTGTACAAGTTACAAAAAAATCTTGATCCTTCCATGGTGGGATCTATATGGAATGATAAAATGGAGTTATGGAATTGGGTAATGCAAGCTATGAATGATGCTTGATCTAACCAACAAGATGATAACCATCACTTGTCTACTAGATGTCTCCAAAAACATGGCTTGTCACATTGTTGTAATTAATCTAAAGGTTATTGTAGATAGTGTGTTCTTTTCTTCTTAGCATCCTTTGATTTACAAATTGATGGGTATTATAGTCAAACTTCCTTTCCTTGAAAATTAGGCACATCAAATTTAGCAGCTAGAAGGAGATGTGGACGTTATTTTAGTGGAAAATTATTTTCCTTTATTTTTTTCTCACACATGGCTATTCGTAATTCAGAGTTCAAAGGATGGCCTTAGTTTAAAACTTAATTTGGTTTATTTATTAAATCTGAGCATGTGAAGTTTCATCTTATGGTGGAGCTTCCATCTAAGATACTAGTATAGGTTTTTAATCCATGTCTTTGAATGAAATTATAAAGATCGAAAATTGTGCATTCCATTGGTTTAGCTCTTGGTAAACACATGGGCCCATCTTATCGTGCTTTGGAGAGAAATGTACTTTCTTTTGCTTGTGTTTTGTGGAAATTGATCTCAATTGTATTTAATAGCTATTATGACTCTTGCATTTATTTTTTATATTTTCAATGCTTATAGACATCTTTAGAAAAACTATCTAAAGAAAAAATTACATTTTCTTCATTCCTCACTAGAAATCTCTAAGAATAAAACTAATGTATGTAAAAGGGAAAGATCCAATTCCTTCAAAAGGGAAAGAATCAAGCAGATTTATCCCTATCAAATATCATAATAAAGGAAGAAATGGGATTTGTCAAAAAAAGTATTTAAAGGAATCTTCTACTATCACTTTGAAAATTAATCCTTTTAACTATTTCATATAATCAATCACATAAAATAATGTAGCCACTTAATTGACCTTCATTTCCCCTCATCAATTTTGAGCTCTTGATCTTTTCAATCTCTTCCTTGATCTTGACCTTTGATCGATGTCACAAAATATCTATAAATTGAACCATCCTATCATTCATTCTTCATTTTAGATCATGTAGATAAATTGTACTCTAATCATTACATTGATTTATTTCTATTGTGCTATTAAAATCTAAGAGAAAAGGACTACTTACACCATTCTCCAAGGTTAATAGTGGATAACAATGGAGCTATCATTGGGAAGATTGTGTGCTTCGGTGTATGCAAGGTTAACATTTTGTTTGATTCAATTTGTTTTATTTTCTTTATTGATTACAATCTTTTGATTGTGATTCATGATGATTGTTTCTTATTACTTTATCTTCATAGTTGAATTTATAGGTCATATGTTTCTCCACACATAGTGGAACACCTTTGTCCTTGATTGAATTTGTTTTCATGAGTTTTATGTGATTTTTGAAGTTTCAACATCCTTTCATGCAACTATTTCCAAAATGACACAACTAATACACAAAAGAGCACAATTTTTTTATAGAATGACACATCTATATCTAGTTTGTGCACAATTTATTTTGTTACCTTTTTATATTTTTATATTTTTGTGTGTTGGAAGCCTTATTAATTGATACAGGAACATCTTGACAACATCATGCCTCCTTGAAGAAATTTTGAAATTTAATGCAATTTTGGTGTCTCAACCTTGTAACAAGGTTCTAGAGGTCATTTTCATGTGATTAGGTTACTACAAGGTTAAGGTTTAGTGTTTTATGTCAAACTTGAAATGAATATAAAAGTTTTCATATAAAGATGTAAATGTTGCAAAGTTGCAAAACTTGCAAAATTGCAAAAAAAAATGCAAATGTATGGAAGATGAAAGGTCAAGTCGCTTGAAGGTAATTGAAAATTAGTTAGAAACTAAAAAATTCATGTTTAAATTCCTTTAAAAGGCCTTGTATCCATGTTGTACAGTGTGGGTGATTGGAGATAAGAATTTGATTGAATGAAATCACTGTTTTATGCATTATTTCTTAGAAAATCTTTGTATTTTTGTTGTGTATGGCCCTGTACAGCGATGAAGGCATGTTTCAATGGTTTTATGTGGTATTATTTTAAATAACCTTCCTGATACATCAAGTTTCATGTAGATTGGTTTAATTTTGAGTTAGTTATTGTGATTTCATTGAAAATTGTCAAAACCCTAATTTAGGGTAAACAAAAACTTAAGATTTTATGTTTCTCGCATTTTAGCCATGGGAAAATTCTCAATTTTGGTGGAAAGATGGTGCGAGGAGCACCTAGGCTGACCTCCAGTTTGGTTTGACAACAAATTTTGGCTTGTACTGACCTTAGCCAAGTCAGGGATGTTTGTGTGTTTAGGTTGGACCTTAGAAGGTCTTGGTTGAGTGTGATGAGTTAATCATTAGGATTAATGTCATCTTTGTAATCATGTTGTTAAATGTTGTATTTAGCTTAAGACAACATATGTTAGGATATAAAGCATTTAGTGTGCTATCCTCATTGTTTGAAGATGCCATGGGACAGTTAAGGAGCTGTTGGTTCGAGATTAAGGAGATTGAGGTCCTATAATGAAGGATGAAGGCAGAGTTGCAAGAATGTTGCAAGATTGCATGATGAACTTGTTTGGTTGCATGCACTTTAGTTGGAGTGGAATCCCTTAAAATCAGGAGTAAGGGCTCGATCCACTGCCCTTGAAACATGGGAAAGGCATCTCTAATGTGAATGATGGCTCGTAGATAGCAAGGAGGAGTAGTTCTTTTCATTGTAATAGAAGTTTTTGGTGAAGGAATAGAAGACAGTTTGGGCATTTTCTATGTTTTCTGCAAATCTCGTGTCTTTTCAGATAACAGTGATATTTAGTGTCATACATGCTCTGTTTTAGCATTGTTTTGGTGTTATTTGAATAGTTTAGAGCCTATTTCATTTGGTGTTAAGGTTACTTAGGATAGACTTGTTGTTTTGAATATATAGATTAGAGTTTAGCAGGGTTTTCATTGTAGTTTTGAGTAGTTAGTTTTGGAATGACTCCCCCATAGACACTAACCACGGGATTCTCCTGAGATTGGTGGAATATGGGGTGGAGTCAGTCCATTGTAAATATGTAGCAATAGGAAACTTTGAGAGCCAAGTAAAAGTTTGTAATACCAAACCCTAGGCGAGTGTTAGTTACCCGGTTAGGAGTTTGGAAGAGAAAAATTGAGAACTTAGGCAAGGGAAAGGTGCACTGTACAGAATCCATATGCACCTGTGTAGGGTTAGGCAAGATCTTTACTTGACAAAAGGTTTGAAGCTTCAATAAATCTTTTGGAAGGAGATTTGAAACAAAGAATAGAGAAACCCTAAGAATTAGGTCAATTAGGCCTACTTCTCCTTGAGTATAGGAATGCACTGTACAAAACAGATATAGGCCAGAGATCTAGTGAAAGAATTAAAGCTCTGAAAAGGGTATCAGAAGCTGCAATTTGTTTTCCAGGTCATTTGTGAAGTTTGAACAAGAAAGGTCAAAAAGGGACTGGTAAGGGCTAGTAGAAACTAGGCCTCTTTAAAGCAAGATTTGGAGATCGGGTAAAGTGAAGGTTAAAGAATCTCCAAGATGCCTTCAAATGAACATGAAATGCAAGGAAACAGTATTTCCAACTCCCCTGCAAGTAGCTCAAGCATGATGTTGAAGTTAGTATCTAGATTCTTCTAGGTGCGGTGAGAAAGATTACAATTTCAATTGGTGTTTGTCTACCCAAGGTAAGGCACAAGGTAGGAAACTCTTTGAGAAGAGTTGGAGCAGGGTTTGGTCAATCTCCAAGCTCAAGAGGAACCCATTGGAGTCAGGTTCCAGGAAGGAGACAGCGAGAAAGGTCTTCTTGGAGTTGTGCAAGCAACCTTGAGTATCACCTTACACCATATTGGTATCAGAGCTTTGCTGGATTCAAGGCTTGTGATTGATGTTGCAGCCCACTGAGTCAGTAGGAGAGAACACACTAGAGGAAGGAACCATGGTGACAAATGCAGAGTTGGCCAAAAAGGTAGAAGAGCAAGAGGAAGACAACCGGTTGCTCAGAGAAAGGATATCTCAAATGGAGAAACTCTTGGATGAAGTCCATGAGACAACAGATACTGTGAAGGACAAGATAAAGCAGAAGGAAGAGTAGGAAGCCAAGGAAAAAGAAGAGGATTTGGAGGAGGAAGCTCCAAAGCCTGATCTTGTTCTTGCAGAGGAACCATTCTTGAAGGCATTGCAGGCCTTGAGTGGTAAAGCATTGGAGGGTGTGCCACTTTTCAGTGGAAAAATGGACCTTGATTCAATTGTAGACTGGATTGAGAGCATTGAAAATCACTTTGAGTGTGATGGAATAACAGAGGCCCAAAAGGTGAAGGTGGCCGAGTCAAGGTTGAGAGGAGCAGCTCTCGCATGGTGGAAGTTTGTACAATTTGAAAGAGAGAAAGAAGGCAAAGGTCCTATAGTTTCATGGAGAGGAATGGTGACTAAGATAAGGCAGACCTATCTCCCTGATGATTATGAAGTTTAGTTGCATAGGAGAAGACACAATTTGAGGCAAAAGGACATGGATGTTCAAACATACACAGAGGAGTTTCAAAAATTGTGCCTTAGATCAAAAGTGGTTGAAGATGAGAGTATCAAGCTAGCAAGGTATCTAAATGGACTCAAATGGTCTATTCAAGAAGATATGAGCTTAGTAAACTTC
>VDFB02351201.1:0-12808 GCA_007258455.2 Sequoia sempervirens
GACCTTATTGAAAATTGAAACAATATATCCTTTTAAGCAACACCTTATCAAAAATGAAACAATATAGCCTAACACAAGAACAATAATCAACAATAGGTAACTAATGTAACTAAACATGAAGTATACAACATTAAATATTTCATTTTGTTCCAACCATAACCACAAAACGGAAGCCATAAATCAACCAACATTGATTTCAACAGTGACCCACATAGAGAAACCCACAAAACCGTAGCCACAAAATCCATGAAAAATGATAGCCACATAACGCAACAATAAACAAAACAATATTTCTTTTAACAAACAATATAGCCTTTCCTCAATAGCACCCTATCCAAAACTAAAACAACATAGCTTTTTGAACAGAACCTTATCAAAAATGAGACAATATAGCCCGAGCTATACAATAACAATTGACAAAAACTGAATAGTGTCAACAATTTTATTTTGTTTCCACAAAATGAAAACATTAAAAAGAAACCCACAAAAAATTGATAGTAACAAACCCATACAAAAATATACTCTTTTCTCAACATAACCTTATCGAAAATTGAAACAATACAACCTTTTCAACAACACCTTCCCGAAAAATGAAACAATATACCTTAAGCAAGAGAACAATAATAAACAATTCCCAATGGAATCTAACACAATGTGTATAAGATTAACTATTTTATTTCGTTGCAACCATAACCACAAAATGGAAGCCATAAATCAAACAATATTGGCTTGAACACTAACCCAGATGGAGAAACCCACAAAACACAAAAAATCACAGTTACAAACCCATGCAAAACCATAGCCACAAAATGTAGACCTTAAACCAAACAAGATAGTATTTTCTCAACAACACCTTATCAAAATTTGAAACAATCAACAATACCTTATCACAAATAAAACAATATAGGCTCTCAAAAAATGTGAACCACAAATGAAACAATATGACAAATGCTTTTTGGATATGCACCTCTTCCTGCTTGCTTCAAAAAAACCTCTTTCTGCTAGCTTTCTCTAGGCTTCCTTGTTTCTCCAAGCCTGCAAACATAGCTAGAAAATGGAAACCATAAATAGAAACCCATAAAAATTCATAATATCAAATCCATGCAAAACCATAGACACAAAACGCGAACCATAAATGAGATAATATTTCCGTTTTAGAAACTATATAGTATTTTCTCAAGAACAACTTATCAAAATTTGAAACAATCAATAGTATCGTATCGCAAATTAAACAATATTGTCTCACAAAAACCGTGAACCACAAATGAAACAATATCAAAAAGGGTTTTTTTGACATGCACCTCTTCCTACTCACTTCAAACACACCTCTTCCCACTAGCTTCCTGCACAGAAAATGGGCAAAAACTTATCACTGGCAATACTTTTCTTTTTCTTTTACAACCATCTCCCCATGAAAAAAACACAAAATAACCTTAACGCACCTTTGTAGAAGCACACAAGGCTTGATTGAGCTTGTGCCCTCATAGAAGCTTACCCTCCTTGCTCACAACTCTGATAGCAGCTATAGCAATAGAATGACACCAAACAATGCCTTATCAAAAATTTCCCAAATATTCATTATGTTCCCCGAGGCGTTAAACGACAGGTGTTATTACAACCATCACCAGTACATGTAAACCATACAAGAATTAATGTTGATGCAAACTAGCATTTAATTTCAGCGGCCTACTCTATCTACATGGAAAGAAATATGCCATGGGTATGTGTAGGATCATGAATGCGGGCCAAGAATGCGGCGTCATTGAGCATATTGTAAGGGTATGTTTCTGTGACTTTTTGCAAAAATGATGAAATGAAAAGGGTTTTAAAGAAGATTCTCGGCTCCACTAATATAAATTATTCTTTACTTTAAATTTAATGAGTCATTATTATTCATTTCTATTTTGAATTGTATTCAAGTCCCTAAATTGGGTAGGGATGATTAAAATTATGGCTTTCAAATGGTATCACATTTTTTTGAATCTTAAACATGTGTGTCACATTCTATGCTTCCATACTGATTAAAAAAACTTAAAATTGAATTTTGTGAAGTTTGACCAGAGGACGAGGGTAGTTGAACCTACAAATGTTTTATAATTTTTAAAATTTTGTAGCAAAAAGGCTTCATGAAGTGATGCGGAAAAAATTTTAAAAATATCCATCATATCCCATGAGTCCTCTACTTATATCTGAAATCCCATCTTAAAAATAGTATCATTTTACATTTGTGTTTAGAGATTGAGGTGGAGACAGAGACACTTTCTTATTTTTTCCACACGAAAATTTAAGTACTCTTGCATTGAAACTTCAAATTTCAACAAATGGTCTCATATTTTTAGAAAAAGCCTAGTAGTTTAAGAACTAAACTCAATTTTATCACAGATTCTATTCTTTTATTTTTAAATAATATGAATAACTTCAAATTTTACATCAAAGTGCCTAACTCAAAAATTTGAATTTTTGCCCATGGAGACTTTGTTTTCCATGATGATCCTACACATACCCCCACCTTATTCAATACATCAAAACTGCCACCTTTTTCCGCGACCATGGAAGATAAAAGGATTGGGAGGCCTAATGGTCCTGACCAAACTTATTTTAAAACAAAAACCATTTATACTTGCCGCCTGGCCCAGTAGAGGGTAAAAATAGGGAGGTTGACGAAAATTTTGACCAAAGTTCACACAAATAGCCTATCAGCTAAATAGCACAATTATGAACCAACCCCTGAGACCTTGGAAGAAAATTTATTTTATTGTTAGTTATCATTTTTGGGAGAAGTTTAAGGTAGTTATATCTTGCTCACATGTTGCTATGTCAATTTGGCAATCAACACGTTTCAATCCTAAAGGGGAAAGAATAATCTCTTGCATCCACCTCATGAATCCAAAAAGGTAGTTAGTCTAATAATATACAAAAGCATCAACATAACCCATTAAACACAAAATTTGACATTTCTTATCATTTTTATGAAACCAATCTTCATATTGACATTAATAAAACTATATCAACTTAATAGAATAATGAATGGTCACATATTCTAATTCTTTAAAATTAATTTTTGTCAGGTTCATAATCAAAATATTAAACATAATAACATAGTCTAGAGGGTTCCAAAATTGGGATGTGACATCTTCTCCCCCTCAAATATCATTTTCCTTGATGATTTATTTTTTTGAACATAAAATAAAAATAGTAGAAATGTTTTTATTTGTAGGAAATTGTTTTATTTGAACAAGTATGGAATATTTTGATGAAATTATTCATAATTCTCCCAAGTGGAACCATGCTTTGAATATTGGTCCCACTATACTTTGTATTCAACAATCTCTCAATTATCCAAGTGGATCTTGTGAACCTTGACTGCTTTGAGAGGATTGATTATGACCACTCTTGATCCTAAACCTATGAGGTATTCTAATCAAGAAGATGATCAAAATAAGAAACATGGAAGACATCATGCATATGAGCTATAGTTCAAGGTAGAGCTATTTTATAGGAAACTAGGTTAATGAATTTTAAAAATTTGAATAGGCCCACATATTTTGGTGCTAATTTAGCAGTCTTGCTAGATTTTATTGGGATCTTCTAGGGTTTAACTCATAAGATTACATATATCCTATAGAGAAAATTTGGGGTTTACATTATGTATCAACATAGATTTTATTCATGTCACTCACTCAATCCAATCTCTTTTTGATCAACTTAATTTTCTCTTCCATTTCTGATAGCATTTCAAGCCCAATATTTATCATATCTTCTTGTTTATCCCAATGAAGAGGAGTTCAAAATTTCATACCATAAAATTATTTGAAAGGATCCATTTTAATTATAAATTGGTAGGAATTATTGTAAGAAAATTTAGCTATTGGTAGGTACTCCTTCCATTAATATTGATGATCCATGTAATACATGCTCAAAAAATCTTCCAGTACCTAGTTAACTATTTTAGTATGGTCATATTTATCTAGAAATCAAGAAAAAATTATATCTATGTTGGTTCCTAATGTTGAAAATAAGGCTTTCCAAAACCTTGAAGTAACCACACATCTCTGCCTATGATTATTTTCTCTGCAACACTGTGCAATATAAATATTTCTTGCATAAACTTTCCTGCTATTACATGCGATCCATTCATAAGGTTTCATGGTTTAAAGTGAGCCACTTTTGTAGTTTTTCCCACTATAATATAGAATTGCATCATGTTTATTCCTTCTCAAAAGTAGACCTTGGAAAAAATCCATGATAATTACTCGTCATTTCAACTATAGTATTTCATGAGGATAATATGATCCTACTTGGTGTTGATTTTTATCTTTGACCCATTCGCATTGAAGATACACTGCCACAAATTTTGATTCATATTTCTTCATTCCCTTACAAAAGTATAGTGGCTTCACATTCGCAACTAATTTTCACTTCTAGATGAATGAAATATAGGGAACATTGTGATTCAATCAATGAAAAAGTTCTCAAGTTTTTCTAGTCTAGAACAAACATTCTTCCATCAAATTTCAAAACTCCATCAAATTCAGATGATATCCTACATATATCTTATCCTAATAATTTTCTAAGGATTACTTTACATGCTCTTAAAAATGATCTCCTACAAAAAAATTTAACACTTGATCTCAAAAATTAGAGTGAAATAAGATAATTATTGATATATGCCTTCGATGACTTAGTGCATCACAAACTCTGTTCTCCTTTCCTTTGATGTAATTTATCTCAAACTTGTAATTAGATATTAGTTCCAATAGTGTCTAGAAAATTGTACAATTGTCTTAGAAATGGTATAATTTCACACATAATTTGGACCTATTTTAGTATCCTTGCATTTATGACCCTTTAAATCATCAACAATGGGCCCTTAATTCCCTCTATTTTAAACCTCAAGGCTTATTTTAGTTGAAATCCCAACAAAATCAACATAGGCATTAAATTTTCTAACAACCCAACATTTACTCTCCCCAAAAAGCTAGTGTGGGACTCATGTGCCACCTTGGGCTTGGGTGATCCCACAAAGCTGGTTTACAATTTTTGGGAGATTCTGATTTTTGTTAAAATCGCATATTTTTAAAAAATATAATGATTTAATCCTTAAAAATTTCCATTTAAATCATTCTAATTGAAGAGGGTTTGGTCAAACTACCTTAGATCAAAGCCCCTTGGATAGAACCCTGCTATTTTTAAACCATACCTATAACAAAGTCTCCTTTACACCTATTAAAATGCTGATAAAAAACCACTTTTGATTAAACTTTTGGGGGATCAAATGATTTTTTTTGTATGTAGTACTTATTATAAGCTTCCGAAAAAGTATAATTTTAAATAAATTTAATTTTATTATTATATTTTTTTTTATTTCTTGTGAATGTAAGTTTTTCACCAACAATCAAGCTCTTTGTTTTGCACATGTGTAAAAATAGAAGATTATAAAAAAAAAATCAAAAATATGAGTGCACCAGATATTGAAGTCCTTGATCCAACAAAAAAAAAGAATTTTGATATATACAAAAAAGTTTTGTTAAATACAGTCCGCCTATGTCTTAATTGTAATTGGTTTGACTTTGAAACTTGATTAAGGAAAAAATATTCAATAAAACACTATGAAACCAATTGGAAGCACTAGATATCATAGTTACAAATATAAATTCAAAAAAATAGAATTTTATCCTTCATGGAAAAAAAATTGTGTTATACGGTGAGCATCACTCCTTAAAAACAATGTTTACTAAGAAAAACTAGTTTTCAAAGGAGACAGAAAAATAAGTGCAATCTGATTCCAAAAATTTTGAAAAAAATGTATTTAGAATCTATAAAAAAATTCACAAATCACCAGTTTACATTATCTTCAAATCCCTCACGGTTTAGCCGCTATAGGTGTCCGAAAGTGAAGATTTAGTTAGAAAAAATCAGTTCAATGTCTAGTTTGGCCAAAAATTGTAAACCAATATTGTGGGATCACCCGCTTATGAGTCCCTCTAGGTGGGACCCATGTGCCCCAAATGGCATATGTGTCTCGTGTGGCTCCTTTTAGGGTTTGAGTGGGAAGTTAAGGTTTTTAATTCAAAATTTTGGTTGATGTCAACATTTGAGATCTAATAAACAATTATAAATTAGATGAAGTGCCTATATAAACAAGGTTTCAAATCATTATTTTCATCTAGAAAATCAATTGAAGATCTAAGTATTCACAAGAAATCAATCATCCTTTCACAAGAGCATTCAAGAGCAAGTAGCAAGCAAAGTTTAAGTATTGGAGTAGCATTATAGTGTTTTTGTAGGTCTTTAAGCTTGATGGACTTTAATTCAAGATCTAACATTGTCAAGGATTGATGATGGTTGTCTATGGTAAATCATGATGGATTCTAGGCTAGGGAGATACAACTAGCCATTGAACCAAGCCTAAAGACTTGTTTTCTAAGTGATTGCATCCTCCATTATCACTCTTCTTTCTACCTAAAGGAAGGTACATGCATTTTTATGACTTATTAGGGTGATTAGAGATCTCCCAAAGTGAGTCATCATCTCTATGTTTCATTCATGCATCTTATTCTAGCACATTAGAATAGGGTTTCATTGCGTTTAAGATCTCCTAATCTTAGATACACTTAAGATTAGGGCTTCCACTCAAATTTAATTTCAAGAGCCATTATTTCTATCAAGGTTTAACTATCGAACTAGGGGTTTAACCGAGGAAAACCCCCCATAAAAAAATTAGCACTATATTCCATTTTGCAGGTCTTTTTAGTAGGTTCAGATCTAGAAACAAAGTCAAAAAGGAAGAGAAGAGATAGAAGAACAGATTTAGACTTTGACTTGCTAAAAAAGTAGAGCGGGATTGATATGCCACTTGTGCCATATGAGTCGTAGTATAGTAATTTTTTTGGGCTTTGGAGGATTCAGACTTCTCACTGCTAGATTCTATCTACTTTTCTACCCATAAATCCTAATTTAGGACCAAATCACCCAACCCAGCATATGAGTCCCAATAGGCATTAAGATCAACATTTTCAAGATTTCAAATCTTCATTCAAGCCTCTTGAGTTTTTAGGTGCACCTTTGTACTTTCTCAATCATTTATTTTGGATTTCAGTTCCATAATTTAGGTCATATTGTTAGGTCTTGCATATCATTTACATTTCTTTCCCTTCCAAGCCTAGCTTGGTGGTGAAACCCCTTTATAATTTTAATCACACCCTAGGACACCTTATTGCAGATATCTTTCCCTCATTCTACCTTTGGATTGAGAATATTCTTTGAAAAATCTTTGAGTGAATGTGAAAATATAACATGAGATTGAATTTGAAAATGTGTCTTTGGCATAGATAGTGGAAAACTTTTAGGTTCTATAGTATCTCACAGAGGCATTGAGATGGACACAAAGAAAATTAATGTTATAGTTAGCATGCCACCTCCTAGAAACATTTCTCAATTGCGCACGTTACAAGGAAGAATTAAGGCTATCTATAGTTCTGTAGCATCCCTAGTAGACCGAACATTACCATTTACGCATCTTCTTAAGAAGGAGGTTTAATTTAACTAGAATAAGGATTGTAAATATGATTTTGAGAGTTTGAAATGTAACCTTGCTACTCCAATTTTTTTACAATCCACTATACAAGACAAACCATTCATCCATTATACAACAACATCAACCCATACTCTCACAGGATTGTTGGCTCAACAAGAAAGAAATGGTAAAAAGCATCCTATTTATTACATTAGTCGAACTCTTATTGATTATGAAACATGATACACAATGATAGAAAAATAATTTTTGGCTCTTGTATTTGCTACTAGTAAATTTAGACATAACTTACTAAATGTTGAAATACATGTGATAATGAAATTCAATCTTTTAAAACATCTTTTCACTAAAACATATTTGTCGGGATGCCTAGCTAAATGGGTTATGCTATTAATTGAGTTTTACCTTAAGTTTGTCTCACAAAAGGAAATTAAAGGACAAGATTTGATCGACCAACTAGCAAACATTCCCTCTCCCCTTGCATTACCTAGTAATAATTCATTCTCTGGTGATAACATGTTGATAATTGAACCTTGTATAATAGTCCTGCCTGTAGGAAAGCCTATTCCCTTGTCCTATCGATTAAACTTCCTATGCAAAAACAACACAATAGAGTATGAAGAGTTAATTGTTGGATTACACACCACTTTAACGTTGAGAGCTAAAGACATTAAAATATTTAGTAATTCAGAATTAGTCATGAAGAAAATAAATGGATCGCATCAGGAAAAGAATGATAAATTATCAAAATATATAAGGATCTCACAATGACACTGTTAGAATGTTTTGATTCATTTATCATTAACAATATCCCATGGAAAGAAAATATACATGTGGATGCAATGGAAAGTGTTGTTTCCATAATATCACCTCAAAATCCTTCAAGAGATTGCACATTTATTGTCCATCTAATTATGAATCTGTCAATAGAGGAAAAAATTGAGGAAGTATTATCAACTCTCACGGAAGGCTCTAGTCAATGGTATACACCAATATTTAATTATTTAAAATAAGGTACCTTTTTTGAGCTGAAAAATAAGAATACTCAAGACTACCTTCAAAAACTAGCATCTAGATATATAATACTTCCTAACATACTATATCAAAGGTCCTTTGATGGTCTCTTATTTAGATGCCTTAAATAATCTGAAATCTCCATGGCACTTGTGAAAGCTCGTGAAAGTGCTTGTGGGGACCATTTTGGAGGAAGATCATTAGTTCAAAAGCTAATCCACATAGGATAATATCAGAGACATACGGAAAAATATTGCTTTGAATATGTTAAGAAATGTCACAAGTGTTAAGAACATAGAAATTTGATTCATGCTCCTGCTTCCTAGCTTCAAGCCCAAACTCCTATTTATCCTTTCTTGGTATGGGGTTTGGATCTTATTGGAAAAAATTTAACACCATCTTCCACCGAGCATACATTTATAATTACCATGACAGACTATTTCATGAAATGGGTAGAATTCATTCCCTTGTGTTCAACAATTGTCGATATGATATGTTGTTTCATATTGGAACACATTATTGCTCACAACTTTGATGAAAAATTTCTTAGAAATGTTTAGCATTCAACATAATTTTTCAACACCATACTACCCACAATGCAATGGTCAAGTTGAATCAAATAATAGAACCCTTGAGAAAATCTTACGAAAAACACTAAGCAAACATAATAAAGATTGGCACATGTGGTTAAAATATACTTTATGGGATTATCGTACTAGCATAAGAACATCAACTAGGTATACTCCTTATAACCTTGTCTATGGTAATAACACAATAATTCCCTTGGAACCAGATATTCCTTCATTAAGAATCACTCTTCAAGGACTTATTGATGATAATACTTACAAAGAACAACAATTGCATCAGCTTGAAATGCTTGATGAGCGGCACATTAACACTCTTGAGCATCTCTTTATAAAATTTCAACATATTTACAATGATATTTTCATCCCTCGTCTATTTACTAAAGGTGATATGGTATTATTTGACAATCAATAAGCTAGTTTACAATTTCTATGAGATTTTGATTTTTGTTGAAATCACATATTTTTAGAAAATATAATGATTTAAGCATTTAAAAGTTTCATTTAAATCATTTCAATTGAAGAGGGTTTGATCAAACTACTTTAGATCAAACCCCCTTGGATAGAACCCCGCTATTTTTAAGCCATACCTATAACATAGTCTCCTTTTTACACTCTATCAAAAATGTTGATAAAACAACTTTTGGATTTACCTTTGTGATCAAATGAATTCATTTAAAATTTATTTTTGTAAGTATGTGACTTTATTATAATCTTCCCAAACGATACTTTCTTAAATAAATCTCTAATGTAATTATTATATTTATGTTTTATTTCTTATGAATGTGGTTTTTCTACCAAATATCAAACTCTTTTGTTCTCAAGACATGTGGAAAAATACAAGATTTATTTTTATTTTTTGAAAAATATGAGTATTAAATTAGATGTTTAAAGTCCTTGGATCCAACAAAAACAAAATTGAATTTTGATACATACAAAAAAAAGTTATGCATTATACGGTAGCACTATGTCCTAATTGTAATTAGTTTGACTTTGAAACTTGATTAAAGAAAAATATTCAAATAAAAGACTATCTAACCAAGTGGAAGCACAAGATATCGGAGTTACAAATCGTAATTTTGAAATAATTATAAATTTATTCCCTTCATGAAAAAATTTATGCTATACGTGAGCCACTTTTAAAAAATGTTGTTTTATGAAAAAAACTAGGCTTTCTAGGAGATGGAAAAATAAGCAATCTAATTCCAAAAATTTTGAAAAAAAATATATTTAGAATCTACAAAACAAAAATTCTCATGAAACTCTAGTTTGCATCATCTTCAAATTTTCATGGTTTAGCAGCCATAGGGTGCCCAAAAGTGAAGATTTAGTTAAAAATATATATTTCAATGTCCAGTTTGGCCAAAAATTGTAAACCACTGTTGTGGGATCACTAACATAATGTCAATTTTTTCCTGAATGAAAGAGAAAACTTCAGCCCTAATTGGTTAGGACCTTACATAATTGATGAAAGTTATGGGTTTGGAGCATACATGTTAACAGAAATGGATGGTACACCTCTTAAAGAACCTATTAATGTCATGCACTTGTGTCAGTATTATGTTTAGTCTCATTGAATATTGTGAATGATAAAGTAGTGGTGTTAAATTTAGTAGATGACATTCTATACTCTTGCAAGCATTGCTTTGTTCTTAACAAACAATCATTTTTTTGTCTTGAATATTAAAGTAATTATTTAAATTAATTTTAGGTAGTTTCTTTAGGTTTCATACTATTCAAGTTAATCTTGTATATTGTGTTAAATTAGATCCTTATAAACATTTAATTTTCTATAATTAAATCATAAGCACAAGTATATCATACTCAATCATAATGTTGCATATAAAAGAAAATAGGATAGTTTTAATTAGATCACATACCACATGTTAGATCATGGAGACATTTATTAAATAGTTTTCCAAAGAATATTTGATAAATCACATTGTCATCTTAAAAAAATAAGCATAAATAATCAAACATAAATGATCATATATATATATATATATATCAAAAAGTTTTAGTACATTTCATAAAATATACAATGCTAGTGTGGCTTGTAGCTACTAGATCCCTCGGGACCTAGTGATCACATCCGTTGAGACACAATCCTTCAAGAGATAGTGTAAGTAGTATGCACCAGAACTAATAAGAGAATTCAATGCATAGTGTAGGCCCCCTAGTCATCCAACAGTCATGGTCTCTTGTGCAATGGCCTCTATGTGCTCTCACTCTATGCAGTCTCTATCTACCTATAGCCTAGCAATCTCTACTTTAAGTCTCTCAACCTCTACTAGATCTTGAGATGATTGAAGCTCCTCATATGCAACCTCAACTCAATCAACGTGGCTAGTAGTGCCCTCGTATGTTGCTCTCAATATAACATAAGGCTCAAATAGCTTTGGATGTTATTCCAGAATAGGTGGTCGAATGTAGTTTGTGCCGATAGCTTGATCTAAGACTAAAGGATGTACTATCTTTGTAGTTGCTTATTGGTAGAGATCATGCAACTCTCTCACAGACCCTGCAAGATAAAAATCATAAAGCTAATTAGTACACATCATGACACACATATATAAATGAAAAGCATGAGTTCATAAGCGTAATCATAAATAGTATGTCATCACCTAGACCTCTAGCCAGCTATCTGAAAACAACCTCATCCTATGCATGAGGAATAGAAGATGTGCTAGCCTCTCCATGCTCTTAAGTGTTGGTGCATGCTATAGTTGTTGACTATGATCTAGTAACACAAGTGTGAGATAGATCTCTCCACTCGTGGGCAACTAGACCCTCATCCATTGTGTCACTTCCCTCACTCATTAGTTGGTCATACTTCTCATTCTCCTCCTCCTCCTTGTAGTCTGAGTTTTCCTCCTCTACCTCATCCACAAATAGGTCTATTGCCCTAATCCCTGTATACTCACCTGTCTCCTCCTCCTCATCCCTCTGATCTTGAAGATTCCTCACAAATCCTATAGGTTGGTCCATAGGAAACACTAAATTTGGTCGTATTGGGGCCCACCACTATGCATATGCAGCTGTAGCACCGCCATCAACATCAAAAACTAGGCACATGTTCAGATCTGATTCATATGAATCACTTGTACAACATCATCCACTTTCAGGCATCTCGTATCTCCTGGCCTCTGGGAACTCCATACTGATCAGTTGTAGAATGGTCATGCTACTGGTGACACCTATACCTATCTAAATTGTCTCATGACACTATCGTACTAGAATGGTCTTACTATGTCATCATGCCTCCCTAGTAGAAGTTTGTCCCTCTGTATCTACATCAACTATCAGGTCTCATCTCACCACCATGGTATTAGCTGGTAAGGTCTCCACAAGATCTCCTCGTAATCAAGGCAGTAAAATTAGACTCTCCAGAATAGCATGTTTCCATACTTCCATGATTACCTCAATGGATAACTAAATGAACATGGATACCCTAGGGCACATATAGATGGAAATCATGTCATCTGGGTACATGTGATATGCTTTAGGAACAAAACCTATAGAAGTGTACAATGTGCCATGCTTTCAATCTCATGACATGAAAATCATCCAAGATCATATTAAAAATGTGCAAGCATGCTACAACCCCATGCATAAATGGTCTTGTGGCACTCCATCTCCTATATCATGTTAACTATGAATCCATCAAGGTGGGCTC
>VDFB02351202.1:0-17892 GCA_007258455.2 Sequoia sempervirens
AGCTAGAACAACTGAACCATAACTGAGCTAAGACAAGCTGAACCATAAATTTGAATTCAAGCTGGCTAAACTAAACTAAACTAATTATGAACTAAATTGAACTGAACTAAACTGAACTGAACTGATTTGATCTGAATTGAACTGAACTTCAAGCATGCAAACATCAAATCCTAACTCCTAGGATCATTACATGCATTCATAAGTGTTAACTGTTACTCCATATAGTTAGCTGAACACAAGGTGAGTTTCACCTTACCATGTGAGTGTCCCATGTGTCCCTATTATTTAGGAACTCACTATGGATTCCCTCACATGCTTCTTACATTTAGAATTAATTACAAATGTCAATAATCATAATTATTTCATCAAATATTAATCTCATCCTAATCTTAGTGTTGTTGAACACATTCCAAGAATCTAGGAGATACATGAAATAATTAATGTTTAGGATTTGCAATTAAATGGCATCTATTTCCAACTCACCTTTCCATTTTCTTTAACTTCTTCCATAATCTCTCTGGTCCATATGCCACCTCTTTCCATCATAGCTTCCCACTACTATGCTCTACCTATATGAAACCATCGTCAATATCTATCATCCTTTCCCAATCTCTGCTCACCCTTACATGCTCATACAACACACTAGAAACAAATGGATGGAAACTAAAAATTTCCATGTCTTCAAAGTAACTCTCCATATTCCTTGACATAACACCTTCATCAACATTTACACCCACGACCATTTCCATTTCATCTCCATTCTCAACCTCTTCATCTGTCATCTCTGCCTACCACACTTCCTCCATGGAACACTGTTGCAACATCAATTCAATTTCAGTTTCATCTTCTACTCTATGATGCACAAAACTCATATCAAAATTTGTGCTTAATTCTGCAACAACTTTTGTATCATTGTCAACAACCTCTTCCAGGGTGCCCCTTGCCATTTCACACATCCTCAAACCTTCCATCTTTTCATTCCACTCTTGCTCAATGGTAGAAAACTACTTCCACAAATATACCTCATTATAGTGGGTTGTTGTTTCCCTTTTCATATCTGCTTCTACTTTATATTCCTCGAGTTCTTGTTTGTCTACCTCTTGGATCTCTGCTACTTTATCTTTATCATTTCCTTCCATTGCTTCTCTTTTATCCAAATATGCATTTTCTGCTTCATTTGACACTACTATCCTCTTTTTTTATTCAAATCTTTCATCCAATTTCTCCTCATCCATTCTAGACTTGTCTTCATTCATCATATTCTTTTCAATCTACTTATGCTTACCTTCCTTTTTCTTTTGATATTTATTCCTTCTCATTTCTTTCTCATCCATAAGCCTCCACATGTCTTCCTCATATTTATATATTTCATTCAAAAGACTCAAAAGAATCAACATAAACACAATCAAATTGCTTTTCCTTTACCTTACATACACCTTGCTTCTCCTACTGCAACCCCACTATATTCTCATGGCTTTCATCTTTCTTTCCATCCTCTACATAATTCAACATGCTTCCAAGTTCATGGGTCTTGGTCTCCTCCTCAGATCTCATACCCACAAGCATATTTCCCTAATGATCATTTCTTACAACATGACTCTCCTTTACCGTTGTCCTATTCTTAATCACCAACATTTTATTTTCAAGAGCCCTGGGTTGAACTCTCTTGATAGTTGCACTTGATCTTCCCAAAGTATGTTTTGCTCTTTTCCCAAAAACATCATCTTTATGACCCCTTTCTTGCCAACTCATCCTATGATCTGGTTTTCACTCATTTTCCTACGCATCTCTCATTCCTTGCAACTACTGGTTAGCACCAACACAATCGACAACATCTACTTCTTTACACTTAAACTCTTGCCCTTCAACAATTTTTTTCTTTTTCCAACATGGAACCATGTACCCATGATCAATCACTTTTTATTTCTTTATATTAACTTGCTCATTCACATTCTTTCTTTTGTCATCATGATCAAAATCAACATTTTCCTTTCTATCTTCATAACTAAATTCAGCATTATGAATTTATTTTACCTATTGTCCCTCATTGCATCCACCTTTGGCTTCTTAGCTTTCAACTTTTCTTCTTCACAAGCATCTTTTGTTACTGCTACAAAATCTTCCCAAACATCATGAAACCCTATAGTTTCTTCATCATCTTCATTGACATACTGGAAATCTTCAGCATCAAAATCCTTGATGTTCTCAGGCACTTTGCAATGTACCTCTACTGCAAACTCTTCTACCTAGACATACTGTTGCAACTAGGATTCCCTCATCTTCAACTCTTTCATTAGATGCTACTCTTTCCCCATCGCTCAATATCTCCAAGGTCCCATTCCTGACCTTCCTCGACACATTCTTCATACCTACATACACATTTGCAAACACAATATTATCAAACAAAATAAGAGACCAAAATGTCTCCATTAGTGTCTTCTTCATGGACACTCTCCTCTCCTCATTTCCCCTTTCACAAGTGTTTCTTGTTGCACTTCTTCCTCTTTCCCTCTTTCTCTTCTTAGGTTCTCTTCAATGAGAACTCTCTTGACCTCTTCCAATCCATGTTGCTCTATAGGAAACTCTCTGCTATCCCAACTTATATGGGCTTCCTATTTTCTTGCAAGGCATTCAGCCTTTGTCTTTTTCTTTTCTCAACGATTTTCTTTATAGGCCATCTTATTTTCTTCATTTTACAAACCTAAATGTAATCTTGGTTTCCCCCTTCTAACCACTACTTGTATGCCTCCAAATCTATTCATAATGCTACTAGCTCTCTTTTGAATTTTTCATCTTTCATTTTCTTGTTTTCTTTCTTCGTGTCCCTCTTCAAGAGACTCTCTTTTCCAATTTTCTTCGACATCTTTCAATCCTTTTCCTAAATTCAAAACCTATCAATTTCTACATAGCACACAATCCTTCAAAAAATTTCGATCAACAAAAATTTATCAAATCAATCACACACTTATATTTCCTAGATCTTTGTCAATCTATAACTCAAAACTTTTGAATAAGAACATGTAACAATTCAACAACTTCCTCTACCCAAATCTTTCAGTGCCTCCACTCCTACTTACTCATCAATCTACAATACACAACAACTACCATCTCATCTTCCAACAAAAAAACCAATATCTCTCTCTGTATACTCTGCCCAGATTCTTTTAGCATCCATCAATCTGCAACATACACATTTTTCCAACATTCATGAATACTCAATCAACAATATCCTTTAACAATCAAGAACACCTTAGTGTCCCCTACCCAAATCTTTTGGGTTATGAACTTTCTGCAACATGCACACACTCTTCCTCTGCTACCTATAGGTCTTGGCTAAGTCTCCTCACTTTGGCGATCTACTCAACACTCAGAACCTTCTACGCTCTGATACCAAAATGGTGGCAAACATCCTTGGACATCTACCAAATCCACAAACATTTAGGCTTAACAAATCACACAATCAACACATATTCAACTTGATGATTCTTTCCTAAGGCACAATTATTGGAGAACAACTTCTACAGGAACTCATATTAACACAACAAACATTCAAATACACAAAAAAGACTACACCCTAAAATTGTAACAACATCAAAATAGAAAGCAAAGCTACTCTCAGATGGACATTGACGAAACATTATTTATTTAGTGTAGGAAATAATTGTTCATTTATAAATAAACCTTGACCCTACAGGGTCATTCCCTATTCATGTAGTTCACTTAGCCTCCACGCCACTATTCCTTCCCTTACCAATATTCATCTGCCAATCTTCTCATCTTCTATCGACCTTCTTTAATACCTCCCTACAGACCATTCCTTTGTTATTTACTATGCAGTCACTCTTTCCTCCATTATGCATTCTCTCTTTGTCTCTTTTGCTCAACCTATAACTCATTGTCCTGCTTCCCTTGCTCCTCTCTATCGTTCCACCTCTCTCTTCATCTCTTCCTTCCAACACCATTGACCTCCTATCCCAATCAAGGCTCCTTATTCCCCTATGCGGTCTTACCTACGTCTGACCTCTCTTGCTACTCTCCCATGTGGCCTTTGTTTTCCAAATTGGTCTTCCCCAAGCTTCATCCTTCCTCACTTTTCTTGTCGACCTTTGATCTCAACCTTGATACTTTGGCCTTCAGCCTCTTTCAATCACATAGCCACCTCAACCAACCCCCAAACCTTTCATTCAATGTCATTTAAAACTTTCATCTACCTTCAACTAATTTCCAATTGTTTCATCCTCATGACCGTTCAACTTCTTCAACCAATTATTCAAATTCCCATCTCAATTGCTTGGCTCCCAAGGCTCATCCAACCAATTCGGGTAACTGTGCATTCCCAAATCATAACTTCCCCAATCAAGTTGATACTCCATACTAATAATCAACTACTTAATGTTCTTGTCGCTAGGGTGATAGGATCTCCAATCGTCCTATATTTGGTCCTCCAACACATCAAAACCAACAACTAATAAAAAAAATCTAAAAATTTAGTTGATGCCCCTACATCAAAAGCCCAAAAATATGGTTGGTGGATTGGGTTTGGGAGTTGTATGGTGAAGGAAGTTTGTTCAATGTAGCAGATAACAATTTACATGGAATGTTTGATAGAGCATGATTGAAACAATTGATGGTGGTAGGATTATGGTGCTCTCATCTAAATCCTTTTGCAAAACCCATAATAAGGAAAGTGCTCCAACTCTTTAACTTTCAAGTTCTTATACCTCATCTATCCAATCATCAGATTTTGTTGCTTCTCCAAATTTGGGTTCTACTCTTTAACTTGAAGTCCCTATACTTTGTCTACCTAGGACACTACCTAATGCCATATATTCTCCTCTAGAACAAGGCTTCTTTTCTTAGTCATTATATTTTTTGCATCTCCAAATTTGGGTTCTACTAGAATGCTAAACACTTCTAGTCAAGGATTAGTGTCAATAAATTTGATTTCCTTATGTTTTGGTTGTTGGATTATATTTACTATAATAACTTGTATATCATCTATGGAAATATTTGCTAATGGTATGTTTGATAAAATTCCAGTGTTCTATTTCATTTTATTTCTCTCTAATTAGGCTTCTAATAGTTGTAGTCAATTAGTTACAATTCTAGTCCTATCTTTTTCTTAAATCCTCACTTGTAACTCATGGATTTATCAATTTTTTAACATATTTTATGTTTTATGGTTTTTCTTTTAATCTTCTAGTATGCTATCTATGTGCACCTTACATGCTTATTTAGGCACAAAAAGTTACAAATAATTTATTTTCCTTTAAAAGGCTCTAGTTTAATCTTTGGTATGAATTATAATTTTCAAGTATTTAAATATTTTGACCTTTATTTAAAAAGAAATATTTAATGATCTAAATAGATCTTGATAGTAGCATCTATTTTATAATTATTCTCATCTATATTATAATATAATTTCTACTAAATGTTTAGTATTTTCAATAGAGAAGCGTTTAAACAATTGTTAATTTATAATTTTTTAATCTTAACAAAATTAAATAAATCAAAAGTATTTATACTTACATTTTTAAGTGAGTCTAATAGTTGTTAGCTAGATAAAATATTATGGGATTTGAAGATTGAGAATTTATCTTTACATAACACTACCATTACTTTTTCTTTCTTTTGTTGACAAGGTTGTCCACTAGTAGGAAACAAAGGAATATTCTTAAACATCATGTAGTTCAATAGTCAAAGGTAAATAATTACCATATTTTGACATGGATGAGGTGTAAAATTTCTATTGATTTTTCAATCATTGAATCAGTTAATGTTTAAGTAGAATGGAGATGGAAAATTCATTGGTCTAAAGCTCTAAAGAGTAGAGTTTTGCATCACTTTGTGTTTCTTTTTTCCTTTCTTTCATTAACATGAAGTTAGCCATAATTTTATGTGATCTTGTGTCTATTTGAGGTGATTATAAAATGGTCAAAAAGAGTTGGATTACTCCTATTTTCACCATGGCATCAACATTTCTTGCAGAAAAATTACAAAGAGCTTCCATAGAAACCATCACAATCACATTCTCATTGTTTGATTTGTGCGTGCAAACTAATGTAAGAAAAAGTGTTGTATTGATGTTAAAAGAGATATAAATTTGCAGGAACTTTTTATTCATTAATGGAACAATCAAGAATTTAAGGATCTTAATAACATTAGACTATTCAACATTTCAATCATTTCATCATGTTTCCCTTAGTCATTGAAGTCAGTTGTAAGTGTAGGTAAGTGCAACTCCCATGTGGCTAACCACTCAATCATCCCATAAGGAGAGGAAATGGGACCAACAAATTTGAGGCATATTTTGTGGTTATATATAATTAAGTTACCATAGAGCTATTTTTTTCTTTTGTATAGTCTTCAGCCATCCTTTTTATTTGACAAGCTATCTAAAATTTATCATGATACATTATGTGTATTATTTTGGGTTGATTATCACTTTTTCAAATAGAACTCTCTTAAATATTTTGATCAATATAATAGACTAATGATTTATTTGTAAAAAGAATTATATTTCAAATTTAAATGTATATTATTTTAAACTAATCCTTTTCTTTTCAAAAGTATATGACGTGTCCCTTTGCTTTAATCTCTATCATTCACCTTTCTAATAGAATGGTCTATGATAGCTTTTGAAGAACATGGGTTCTACTATTAGTTTGATCATTATGTGGTAGACCTCCTTCAATGTTTTAGTTGGACTATGTAGAGCACACATCAATACAAGTCTTTCATCAATCAATGACATGTAAAATCTTGTAGAGACAAGAGTAAGATATATTGTATATGTTAAGATGTCTATGAACCATTAGATTTTTATAATCAATTTTTTTAGTGGTTATTTTTGAAGCTGTAAGGGTATCGTAATCACCCATCATTTTGAATCAATAGCTCACATTTCCTCCAAATGGAAGGAAAAGGTTTTGTTTATGTTGGAATGGTAGAAAATATAATAGTTAGAAGATATTGAAGTTTAATTTCTTGTGGGAGTTTTTGGAAGTGATAAGTTGATAGTAACTTGATGTGGTTGTAATTATGAAGGGATTTTGAATTTGAACATCAATGTGCATGTCTTAAAGTATTCAAGATATAATTATTCATGTAATTTTTACTCATTGTAATCTTAATCTAGTGGTAGTCTTATACATAGAATGAGATAGAATGAGGAGTTAATGTATGTAGTGCACTTCTAATTACCATTCATATTTGATAATTTTTAACTATATGATTTGAGGCATTGATTGCTTAAAATTATAATGGGTAGTTGTGGTTACAATTTCTTGCAGTGGTGATATTTCATTTATGGTTAGATTTTAAAAAATTTATTACATGAATTATTATCATAGATCATGGACATTTATTGTTTTAATTCTCTCCTCCCTTCTCTCTCTTTTCTCTTCTCTACTATAATATAATAGGCTTGTATGGGCGAGGGGGCTAATATTTTCTAGACAAAGCCTTGTCTTTTAATAATTATACACATCTAAGTTGTTATTAACTCTTATGTCATATGTCATCATGCTAAGTTTAATAATTGAAATACATAGTTTTTTTTGTATCTTCACATAACACTATCATTACTTTCTCTTTCTTTTTTTGACAAGGTTGTCAACTAGTAGGAGATAGAGAATTGTACTTAAATGTCATCTATTTTGATAGTCAAAGGTAAATAATTACCATATTTTGATGTGGATGAGGTATAAAATTTATTGACTATTCAATTATTGGATCAAATGATGTTTAATTAGAATGGAGATGGAAAATTCATTGGTCCAAATCTCTTGGGAGTAGCTTTTAACATCACTTTGTGATTTCTTTATCCTTTCTTTCATCAATGTGAAGTTAGCCATAATTGTAAGCAATCTCTCATCTATTCGAGGTAATAACAATATGCTCAATAAGAGTTGGATTAATCCTATTTTTCCATGACATCAATATTTCTTGCAGAAAAATTATAGAGAGCTTTCATAGAAGCCATCAAAATTGCATTCTCATTGTTTAATTCATGCATGAAAACTAAAGTATGAAGTAGTTTCATGTTGATGTTAAAAAAGACATAGATCATGATATATATATTTTCTCAAGTTATAGGGTTCCATGAGTGCCTTGAGAGATGAAACTTTTATTCCTTAATGGAACAATCAAGAACTTAAGGATATTAACAACATTATATTTTCCAAGGGTTTTATCATTTCATCATGTTGCCCCTCAATCATTGGATTCAATTGTAAGTGCAAGTACAAACTCCCATGTGATTGACTATTCACTCATCCCATGAAGATGAGGAAGTGGAACCAACAAAATTACAAGCCTATTTTTTGGTTACCATAGATTTTTTTTTTCTTAATGTTTTTGATATAATAAGCAGGGAAGGTCCTTGAACACAATTACAAAAGGTAGAACAAAGCAAAATAGAGAAAACACAAAAAAAAGTAAAACTAGTAGCCTGATCAGCACCAAACCTACAAATACCTAAAACCTAGTTCTAAAGAGCATACAAGAAAAATAAAAACTTAACAAAGATAATTCCAATTTTCAGATAGGCAATCCATCAACTCCTTCAAGGGAGCCATATCTAGAGATATCCTAGATTTATTTACCAGTATCTTGCTAATCTTCAACATTTTACTACTTTTTCTATTTCTAGATCTTCAAATTCTTTATTACCATACCAAAAATAATTTTTTTCATTATACCATTAGTTATCTTCACCAAGTTGTAGAAAACGTTCTCCATTTTCTTCATTCTATTTTTATATTAACTTAGCATACTATAAATGTTTTTTCACTTGTTTTTGTAGCTCTTACAGTCTTTCTTCTCTTGCATTTTCCTTTTAATATCAAAAACTCTATTTTTGAAGACATCTATATCATAATTAAGAGAATCCATAAGATCCTCCTTATGTTTAGCTTGCACATATTCCTCTTCTTTTTCAATATGTTATTTCCCTTGGTTCTCTTCTTATTATTCTACATTTTTTAGGATTATCTTCCCTAGACTTAGAGTTTTCAACTTTCCCCAAAGAATATTCCACCATTTAATTATGAGGAGAGGAATCCATAGAGTATTCTTCATTATTTTCTTGCTCTTCCCCATCTTCTTCCTATCCTTTGTGTTCACGTTCCTGATCTTTCTCATCTTCTTCACATCCTTCTTCTGCTAATTCCAAATCTTTATCATCTATTTCCTTTTGAGGGAGAACATTAATTTTTTCATAATCAACCCCTTCATTCAGAAGAGGTTGGAAAACCTCTTCATCCTCATTAGGTCCCCTTCATCAACAATCTCCACATTATTCCTTTTCTTATCAAAAACATTTTTATTTTTAGTAAAATAGGTCTTAGCTAACCTATCTGACCTTCTTCCCCCTAGTTCTCTTTCTCATTCTTAACAAGCTCTTCATCATCCAAACTTCATTCTTCCTCTTCAAAGACATCTATATAATTCTTCCCAAGTGTCATTACATCCTTTGTCTCTCCCACAACCTACTTACCTTTAGGGATTTTAGTCTTTTTAATTTTCTTTTGTATAGATTTTGAGTTTGAGCCATCTTTTCTATATGACAAGCTACCTAAAATTTATCATGACAACTAATGTGCAATTTTTTTGGATTGACACTCACTTTTCTAAATAGCACTCTCTTAAATATTTTCATTATTAGAATAAATTGAAGATTTAATTATCAAATTATTTTATATTTCAAAAATTCAAATATGAATTGTTTGAACAACCCATTTTCTTTCTTAAAGAATTTTAATTAATTTTTACTTAATATTCATAATAACATTCCTTTCTACTTATTATTAATAATTCTCTTTTATTTATTACTAGCAGTTGCACAATATTCAATGAGCAACGAAATAGCCATAGGCACAAACCAATTTTGTTTTCCCATAAAGTTCCTCCCCATGTAACATCAAATGGAGGAGATCTCTCCTTATCACTCCCTCTTTCTATTTCTCTTTGCTTATCTCTCCTCTATTTCTCTCCCCCTCTCCCTCCCTCTCTATTTATTTATAAATATATCTCTCTCACTCATATACACACACTCCCTCTTTCTCCTTCTCTACCTCTTTCTCTATCTCTCTATCTTTTTGCCTATGTATATCTCTTTCTATTACTTATCTCTATCACCTTCTTTCTCCCTAACTCTTTCCCCCTCTATCTCTATCTCCCTATCTCTTGCCCCCCTCTCTATCTATATCTCATTATGTCTACCTCTCTCTCTCACTCATCTCTCTATATGTTTCTATCTATATCTTTCTTTATCTGTCTCCCTATCTTTCTCCCTATACATATATATCATTTCCCTCTCCCCCCTTCTTCTCTCTCTATCTTATTCATTCCATCTCTCCCTCCATCTCTTCTACTATGTATCTTTATCTTTATTTCTCACTCGATCTCCTTCTCACTCATCTCTCTATCTCTTTCTATCCATATCCTTCTCTATGTATATCTCCCTATCTCTTTATCTCTTTTCCTATCCCTCTCTATCTCTCTATATCACCCTCTATCTATATCTCTCCATCTCCCTCTCTCCCCCTCTTCTTCTCTATCCCTCTCTACATATATCTCCCTCTTCCCCATCTTCTCTCTCTCCCTTTCTCTCTACCTCCCTCTCTCTATCTCTCTCCCATCTCTCCTTCTCTTGCTCCCTCCCTATCCTCCTATCCATCTTTATATCTCAACCTCTCTCTCCCTTTATCTTTCCATATATTTCTATATCTATTTCTTTCTCTTCCCATTTATCTATCTCTCCCCCTCTCTCTCTATCTCCCCCTATTTCTATCCCCCTCTATCTCTATCTCCCTCTCCATCTCTATTTGTCTTTCTCTACTTCTCTCTATTTTTCTCTCTTTTTCTCTTTTTCTCTCTCCCTCTCTCTATATCTCCTTATATCTATATCTTTACATCACTCTATCTTGCCATATATCTCTCTATATCTCTATCTCTCCCTCTTCCTCTTCTTCTTTATCTCATTATCTCTTCCTTTCTATCCATCCCTCTCTATCTCTCCCCTTTATCTCCCTATCTCTCTATCTTTATTTCTCCCTCTATCTCTCTCTATATCTAATCTATTTGTCTCCCTTGTCCTCTCTCATTCTATATTCATCTCTACCTCTATCTATTTGTCTCTCTTCCTCTCTCTCTATATTCATCTCTACCTCTATATTCCTCTCTTCCCCTCCATCTCTAGAAATGTCCCCCTCTCTCTACCCATCCATCTCTCTCCCTATCTCTCCCCCTCCCTCTTCATAGACCTTCATTGTCTTCTTGATTGAAAGATTTTCTTTCACTCATTTTTAGAGACCTTTGTTGCACAACAATATCATTTTATGAATGGCCAACCAATTAAACTCATGTAATACACAAATTTATGCAAAAATAGGCTTAAAGTTTTCGCAATTGACATTCCACACTCTTTTGTACCCATTACACACCAAAGTCGATTGCTAATATTTATAAATATAAAACAAAGATTTAAAAAATCTTTTAAAATCTCAATTTTATATTTTTATAATTTCTTTGTAAAAAAATCCTTTAAAACTTATTTATTTTTTAATTTTTATATTTTCTTAAAAATTCTTGAAAAACTCAATTTATTTTTTATTTTTTATATATTTCCTCTATAAAAATCGTTAAAAAAACTCAATTTATTTTTTTATTTTTATATTTTCTCTATAAATCATTTTAAAAACATTTTTTTTGCTTCTTATTTTTATATTTCATTTCTAAAAAATCTTTTGATTGTAACAATATGTTTCTATTATAAATCTTTAAAAATCTCATTTATCATACATGTCGAGCAGGGCGCTACCCACAAAATTATTAGATTCAAAACCAGTCTTGATGATATGGGAATGCACCTGTTGCCCTTGTTGCACATTGTTTAATCCAATGCACGCACTGAGAACACTAGCAAAAGTAATCCTATTAGGCCTCTTCCCATCCAGTTGCATGTGGCAAAACAGTTTCAAAGATTCAAGTTGGGCATACTGTTGTTCCCCACTCTCGCATTTTGTATATCCCGTGATCATCATGTTCCATGAAACAACATTTTGGTAATGCATTTTGTCAAACAGTTTCCGTGCATCCTCTAATCAACCGCACTTGGCATACATGTTAGCAAGATGGTTAATGCGAAACGTTTGGGTAAAAATCTGCCTTGATAATGTGGACATGGATGAGCTTACCCTCCACCAGGGCACATTCCTCCAACAGCTCATTTACACAGAAGTTCCTCTCCAGCTGACTCCAACTGTAATGCCCTAACATTTGAATTGATATTGCCATTATCATAGGTAAAGTAGGCATTTTGGTACAGATGAATGATACTAACGCCTTGGCTCTCCCCCTTCTCCGCCTAGGTAATCTCCATGGCAGAGGCAAAACCAACATCTATACCACCCAACCACCCATCACAATACAACATTGTGCATGCAACCCGAACTAGCGGGATCACTTCCTTTCATTCTAGCAAACGTGATCATTTCTCGTCACGGTGGTTCTTCCAATGAAGACGTTAAACATAGACCAGTTTTGTAGAGTGGAATGGATAAATTTACTTGACAGGCAGGAGTATACCTCAAATTAAAACTCTAATGTTAAGCAATTTTCTCCACTCCGGTCGATGCCACCATGATGATGTAGATCAGCTATGATGGGGTTTTTGTCGATTCCTCTATTTTTGGGTTTTCCAATCCAGCGTCCAGGGTTCAAGCATTCGTGCAGGCTATTTTGAACTACAACAATTCACAGATTTTGGCCAAGATGAATTCCACCATGGCGGATCTTGATATTAGCGATACCGACCTGGTGCAAAGCAACTGACTCGGGGGCTTAGACTAAATATTAGGCTTTGGAATTTTTCCGTTATTCATTTTCCCGACGTCAGCGTCAGACTGGGGGTATGGTTGTGGAGCTTAACCAATTCAAACTTATAAATCAACCTAACCAGCAAACCACTAATCCTCCTTATAAAGAAAATTGTGCTACAAATTCCCAACATGTCGATGGAGGAGACTAGCATCGCAAGGAGAAAGGTCTCGCAAATGAATCTGGTGATGGAGAAGAGGAGTCTTTGGAAAGTAATGGTGATACAAATAACCAAGAGGACCAGCCAATTGTTCTAATTGGAGATACGCCTTTGCACACTGCAGCAAGAAACAAATTTGAGCACATAAGATTTTTTTAGGAGATTCATCCTCACTACTCTTTGTGTTTTAGAATTTTATTGAAACATTCCTTTCACAAACTTTGCATGTGGCGCATTTGAGAAATACCCAAGCAACTAATTGTCCCTTTTTCTTTTCCTTGTTTTGCGTCATAGATGGTGAATTTGTTGTTGAAAGTACCTGGGGTGAACAAGCTTGCCCAGAACAATTAGTCCAAAACTCCATTTGAAATTGCAAGAGAAGTCATGGAATACCACGAATCTTTCAGGACTATAAGAAAGTTGGCTTATTCTAGAGGGAGGCCCAAGTCATTCATGGATTGTTCGCCACAAGTAACCCATGAAAAGCTCTTAGACATGAGGAAAAGAGTTGGCGAAGCCTACAAGGCCAGACGCGAGGCAGAACTAGTTGTGGCAGCGTTGTTGGCTGTCATGACATGTGCCACTGCCTTCATGTTCCAGGCAGTTTCAAATCGAATAAGGATGTGCAAGACCGATGGAGCCCTAATCTTATATCCCTCACTTCGTTTAAGCTCTTCCTTATTTTCGACTACATAGCCTTCTTTCTATCTCTCTTCATCTGTATAATGTGGGAGATGAGTACAGAGCTTACCACAGGGGACAAGATGTTCATTACTGTCAATAGCCTAGTTTCGTGGTTTGTTGTAGCTTTGGCTTTACCGCTTATATCTACATCATCATTGCCCTCACCGCCTTCATGCAAACTGCAATTCATGGGGGGCCCCCAATGTCAAATTAGGGGAAATGTCAGTGCCAAGTAGAATAGTCTATCGGCTAATTATTTTTTTCAACTATAAGCTTATCTTTAAAAAACAAAAATTGTGAAATATATCAACTGTCAAAGAACTGTTTTGTCATTGCACTTATGAAATTTTGTAAAATTGCACCTTTGGAATGAAGTTCTTTCCCTTGAAATTCATAGTTTTACATTATTATCATAGACAGACTGTAAGTCTTTGAAAGGGTGAGCATCATTGAGTCATCCATCTCTAATCCAACAACCAATGGAGAGTTTTATTGAAATGTCTATCTTGGCTCCACAACAATCTGTCCACCATCTAATCTCAATGATTGAAGATGAAGTATGTACATGTCTCTTTGGCTATAATCTTTGTCATTCAATCTTCTAATCGAATGGTCCGAGATAGCTTTGAAAAGAACATAGATTCTACTATTAGTCCTGGATCATTATATTGTAGGCTCCCTTCAATGTTTTGGTTGCACTGTGTAATGCACACATCAATATGGCTCTTTTCATGAATCAATGACATCATGGAAAATCTTGTAGAGACAAGGAAGATATATTGTATATATTAAGATGTCTATGAATCATTAGGTTTTTATAATCAATATTTTTAGTGATTTAAATTTGAAGTTAAGGTATCATAATCACCCATCATTTTGAACCAACTACTCACATTAAGTTTTTTGATTAGGTTATAACTGAAGGGTCTATACCCATTACAAAGTAGTCATAGAGGCAAAAGATAAGGGGTTCATAGGAAATGGGACACCCAAAAAAGAAGAGAAATCACTAGTGGAAAGAACAACATACAAACAAAGCTTTTGACTAAAGAAAGGAACATAAAACTAATGCAACGAAGATAGGAAACAACAACAATAAACCAACTTAGAAAACATAACACTTCTGAGATAGAAAAGAACTAGTAAAAGCTAACAAATTCCAAAATTAGTAGAAGCCAAGAGCTTAATAAAACCAACAGTCACTACCAAAGGGGGTAGGACCAAGAACCCAACACCATCAACTCTCCACCACGATAGGAGAAAATAATTCTAAGCAAGGGACAAAAAAACACCTTGCAAGCACTCCATCATTTCCCAAGGAAGCATACAACAGCAAAGTAGAGCAAAATTTTGCAAAAGCCCCACTGCAGCACCATCAAACCTTTCCAACCAAACTAATCTCCACCTAGATAGGAGAGAGCTCCACCTCAACAAGAGAAGCCAAAAGGGGGCCAACTGAAGAAAATCACTACTTTCAACCAAATCCACTAGATCCACCTCAAAGGGAGTCACAATAAGGTGGACCAAGAAGAAAGTAAGAATAGTAGAATGAGCAACAACAGTACCCTTTAACCTCAAGACCACCTAGGCATCCTGAAAAAAATATTTTCAAATGATATTTCAGGACAATCCCCACCAGATATAGACTAGTTTGCTCCACACAAGTAACAAAACCCCACTTCTTGTGCAACAAACAGGAGATGTCCTCTCCACCCATGAGACCCAACAAAACAACACCCTCCATGAAACCCAATAATACACCCATGGGTGACCACAAAGCAGGCCAAGAAAACCTACAAACAACCTCAAACAAAGGCAAAGCATTTGAAAGTAAAATAGGGTTGTACCCAAGCCAACATTCCAAGGACAAAAACCCCCCAAGGGGCCCAAAAAACCACCAAAACTACAATAGCTAAAACCATAGGAAATAAACCACCACAGAGGAGCAACACTCCCCAAAGACAACCAGACCACTGTCGAGTGAAAGATCATCTAAAAGAAGCCAACCCCAGAAGTGGAGCCAAACAACCCTAAGCAGACATAACCAAAGCCAAGACCCAACATGCAAGGAGTGCAAATATGAAAGAAGAGGGAACCTATCATAGTCAACAGAAGGAGTAAGGCACTAAAGCCCCCAAAAATTGCACCTTTGCAAATGAGAACATAGAAATTCACCTTCGTCCAAGGAGCCACAACAGAAAAAATAGCATGGAAAGTAAGAAATCTCCATAACCACCTCAAGAAAATAGAGGCAACTCCTCTACCACAAGCACCCCAAACAAAAACAACACCATGCACAAAGGGTTGGAGCAGAAAGGGTCAAATAAACATAGGCGAAGGGGAAATGGCACCCTTGTTTGCAAATGTAGGCAACAGTTCACTAGATCCACACCAAACTAGAATATAATAGGCTTAGAAGAAGAAACCTTGGCCTTAAACAAATGGGAAAAGCTAAAGATCATGCAGATCTTAGTTCCAAAGTCATGGAAAATGCAATCTTCCCTGCAAACATTAGACTCTAAAGCACCTACATAGCTACAAACCTTCCCACCCCCCCGGCCTCGTTAATGCCCAAAGGCAACCCAACAAGTCAACTGTGAATCCACCAAAAACATAAAACCAACACTCCCATCAAGGTCTAAGTCATCAAATTCTCCATCAACAACCAAAGATTTCAAACCCTCTCCATGACACAACTTCCCATTTATTGCCATGTTGATAACAAATATAAAAGTTGGAAAATACTATCAAGATTAATTTCTTGTGGAGTTTTTGAAGTGATAATTTGATAACTTGATGTGGTTGCAATTGTGAAGGTATTTTGAATTTGAACATCAATGTGCATGTCTTAATATTCAAGATACAATTATTCATGCAATTCTCACTCATTTTAATCTTAATAGTGGCAATCTCATACATAGAGTGGGGAGTTAATGTAGGTAGCTATATTCTTAATTAATGTTCATATTTGATCATTTTAACCTATATGATTTGGGGTGTTAATGTCCTACAATAATAATGGGTAGTTGTGGTTATATTTCTCACATTTGTGACATTTCATGTGTGGATAGATTTTAAATCTTGTAATATATGAATTATTATGGTAGATCATGGACATTTATTGTGTTATTTCTCTCTCTCTCTCTCTCTCTCTTGCACTATATATTATAATAAGGTTGTATGAATGAGGGGGTTGATATTGTATAGACAAAGCCTTACATTCTGGTAATTATGCATATTTAATTTGTTATTAACTCTTATATTGTCCACCACTATGTTAATTGTGATAATTGAAATACATTAATTTTTGTGTTCATCCATGGTTTTATTCAGAAATCCTCTCTACTTTTTACACCTAAGTATCCTTAGTCAATGTCTCCATAAGCTTGCTAACCTTTTGTAAGTGGATAATTATGCAAAAAATATTTTCCTTCTTTTATTGTTGTAAATATGTCATTTTCATTTCCTTCAACTACTGAACCTTTTGCTCTCAATCTCTATACAAATAAAAATGTCTTCTATTTTTTCCAAATAGAATTATATTAAGTTTTATGTTTTATATTCTTTCCCTTTTTACTATGATCAAAATTGGTTTATTTATAGAATAGAAGGACATGAATTTTTAATATAGCCTACACTTAAATGTTATTCGCTAATTGGATTGCCCATTATTGATTCTCTCTATGTGGCACATGAATTTAGTACATCTAGTAAAGTAATAGATGGTTATAATAGGTAACCGCAATGCAAGGTGAAACATCATCAATCCCCAACTAGATCAGGAAGAATGCATGAAAAACAAAGTAAAAATAAAAAAATTGGGTCAACATGGAAGGGAAGTCTAAATGCCCCCCCTTTTGCATCATCCCCAATTTATAGAAATTCAAACACAACTATTGAAAATGAGGATAAAAATAGAAGAAGGTTCACGATACAAAAACACACCTATATCCAAGTACTAATAGGGGTGACAAGGGTCATACAAGCACACATTGCATGGGAATGGGGGAACACATCATAAAAGACACACACAAGATCAAGAAAGGGGCCTCCTCCTAACACTGATCGACAAAGAGGTTGTCCACTTCCCAATCTAAATATTCATAAGGGGAAGGAAAATGAGCCTACAATGGAGGGATGTTAAGAGGAGGAGTGTTTGACCCTCC
>VDFB02351203.1:0-17354 GCA_007258455.2 Sequoia sempervirens
TCTCACACATCTAGCGTTCAAGGGCCCCACGTCCCTCCTAGTGAAGTTCGCCGAGATTCTATTTGGCTCGAAGGCTTCCTAGGAAGGAAGAGGGAAAAACCCTCATATGAGCTTGACTATACCGAATTCGACCACGTCACACAAGACACGTCGGCGAAGAAGTTAAAGAAGCAAGTTCACATAGAAAGGAATGCGAATGTAGAGGTCATCATAAGGCTAGCAGCTCCACCCGGTAGAAAGCATACCGCGAGGTTCAGAGTAGAGGGACTACTTTGTCTCAAAAGCTTAACCTCGGGAAGACTAAACGGTGGAGGCGGACCTTCTCGGAATAGCTTCGGTGAGCGCACAAGAAAGGATTGCCAAGGATGGTAAAGAAAAGGCAGCCTTAAAGGCTGAAAATCAGAAACTGAGGTCTTACATCACCAGCTTGATACATGGCACACCGAACGTCTCAGCCTTACCAGCAGGACTACTAGATCTCCCCGCCGAACAAAATCATCGGCAATTGTTAACATTCGGCAAACACTTGAGAAATCAGGTGGAAGAGTTTGTTCTCAAGGGTAGATGCGTACTGGCAAACCTATACCAGTTACGGGATAGAGCACATGGAGCCGTGTGGAATCCGGTCGAGCGAAGATTCGCGAGAAGAAGCGAAGAGGCGAAAGTACAATTGCAGATTTGCAATTGTATCAATCGGTATACCTGGGAAAACAAGCAGCATCTTTTGCTTGGGGGAAGAACGAATTGGCGTGCAAGGTAAAGGGCCTACGGCTCATTAGGTAGAGATGATTGATTACTGGAAGGTGGTTGCCACTATTATCCTTGCTTAAAGAATGTTGGTAATATCTTTCCCTTACATGGAATATCGGTGAGGGAGGAGAATATTCGAGTTGGTGGCTATGCAGAACCCGGTTCGGGGATGTCATCAGCGGCACCTTTCTTGAAGATCCAGAGGGTTGTAAGCTGGCTAAGGTAGCAGCTTTATCAACCAAGTTAGAAGAGGCAGCATCTCAATGCATTGACTTCGGAAATCAGCTCACAACGGGTGAGGTCATGCTCCGACGCCACGTCATCATCCTACGGAGCATTAACTCCCCAGAAGCTGATGAGGTCAATCAATGGATTGAGACACTGTTGATTAATGGCGAGCTATAAATGCACCAGAAAAGGACGCCATACACACTCCAAGTGGCATTCATGAGACTCGAGTTGACTTGATGCTTCTTTCCAAGTCAACTCGAGATGCTATTAAATGTAGTTGGAGTTAACTTGATGCTTCTTTCCAAGTTTAACTCCACTTTCCTTAAATCATGCATTGTAAGTCCACTAGTGGGATGTCTAATTGACTTCCCGCGATTTGTGGATCTTAGATCTCCACTAAATGTGGATGTCTATTTTGAAGGGAGACTTTACATTTAAGTTCACCTTTAGTTTGCTTTCAATCAACTGAAGTAGTTTCCAGTTGACTCTTTGTTGACTTTCAGTTAACTGAAGTAGCTTTCCAGTTAACTATTTGTTCCCCCTTTTTAGGAATAAATCTTGCTAATTGATTGTAAAGAACTCATTGTTAACTCAAAAGGAGATTTTTGGGGTTGCCCGCTCTGGCACGAGGTTCTATAAATAGAGCCTTGGGCTCATTATTTGTTAACTTAACACTTGCTATACAAAATTGCATAGCCATTGTTGTAAGCTTTGAAAGCGGAATATTTGTTCCACTCTTGGATGAGAGTTCGTTGGACGATTGTAATTGTGCACGATTTCGTGCCTTTGCTTTCCCAACTTTTGTAGTTAGTTGATGAAGCATTGAAGAAGAATATCAGAAGGCGCTTGCATTTTGATCATCTTATTTGAGTTATGTCTACGTCTTGTGTTTAATAGCTTGTTGTCTCATTTCCCTCCTCGGATAGGAGTCCCTCCTCCTTGGATATTTGTTATTGACAGTTATCGTTTGATGTTGTATAATGTATTGACTTCCAAGCTATACTTCGGATAGGAGTCCCTCCTCCTTAGCAAGCTCGTTAGCCAAGGCATCGTGATTTTGTTGTTTCTAGTAAACTATTTCTTAAGCTCATACCTCGGATAGGAGTCCCTCCGCCTTGGCAGATCTCGGATCTAGTTTACCGTGCAGAGCGTTTGCTTGTACCAACCTTATCCCGGTGTATACCCGAGAGTTCAGAGCCTCGGTCATATCCTCTGGAGACGGCGAATTCAAGTGATCCAACCATCCCATTCCCGCTCCTTTACCCTCATGCTCTGTTCATCTTGAAGGTATTGGATAGATAAAAGCTAGTTAGTCGTAGTTAAGATCTGCAGAAACCAGAGAAAAGCTTAGCTACGACGCATTGTGTTTGTGCACCCTTGTGTCCTGCCGCTGAAGCATAAAAAGATAGGAACTTTAGTTAACATTTCCCTTCCCTACGCATTGCTCCCAGCAGAGAGGGACTTCTCTTTAAATAACGAAGAAGTGTTGCAAAACATTTGAAATAGCTGAACGTTTACAATCAGCACTCCAGAGGTGCTAATTTAAACGCCAACAGTTTTCTGGCGCCCACCGTGGGGCAACGAGGCATCAAACTTCAAGAAAAGCTAAACGCTTTTATGTCACGGGAATGACTATCTGGCGTCCTTGGGCACCAGTAGAGCAACCTGATCTTGTTCCAGCAACTCTCCAACCAGATCTTACATACATTGAAGGAGAGCAAGCGGATATCATCAGTAGCTTGCGGATCTTCATCTTCGAGAAGAATACATCACCAGCTCAGTGGAGAGCCGCAGCCATTACTCTGGACGAGGAAGAAAGAAAGGCTGATCTAGCAGCCGAGAGACCAGTGTTACCACCACCTGCGTGGCAGTAAACATCCTGGCTTACCAAGTATATACAAGGAGGACCAATCCTCTTTTCCAAGAAGAAGTCGGAGAAGCATCCGACACAGAGCAGATCTTTCAAGAGGTTCGAGAGCAATTTCTAGAAGAACCTCAACAAGAACCTCCTGCTCAAGCAATGGCCGACAACGTTAACATTCATAACGGCATTGGCCGTAATAACAACAATGGCAATGGCAACAATGGCAATGGCCACTACATCAACAATCTTTTCGGCAATGGCCGAAATGCAAGAGTTGTTGCCAGACGTGCTGCCCCACTTCCATGGGGTAATAACATAGGTCCATTAGCCTTACAAGGCAATCATGAACTTCCCAAGGGATCACGGAAGCATTTCCCAAGATTCTATGGCGACGGGACTAAACATCCCGATGAACATCTCTCAGCATTCACAGCGGCTTGTTCCGTTCTGTCTGTGCCACACGAAGATATCGCCGTTCGACTCTTTGTCAAAACTCTTGAAGCAAATGCAGCTGACTGGTTCAATCATTTGCGACCAGGGATTATCACAAACTGGGAAGACATGAGCGAAAAGTTTTTGGCCAGATTCAGACCTGCTGAAGACAGTCATCAACTGTTTGCCCGTTTATCTAACTCAAAGATGGAGTCTACAGAACCAATGAGGGAGTTCGTAGCAAGGTTTAACCGCCTTGTTACACGACTTTCCCACACAATGAATCCATCCGATGAGATCCTGATGAGCAGCTTCATCAACGCCCTACCCTCAGAGATAGCCTTTTTCATAAAAGGCAGTCATGAAGAAGACCTGCTGGTAGCTCAAGAAAAGGCTATTGAGCTCGAAGATCACATGATCACTACGGGGAAGATGAAGAATGATGCCATCAGACCGCTGGTCCAAGCATCAGCAGATCCATTGCTACAAAAGGTAGCAAACGAGGTGACCATCCTCAAAAGACAGTCACCCAACCAAGGGCAGCAAGCAATGCCCACACCACCACCATATCAACAACAGCGGTACCAGCCTCAACAGCAGTACCAGCCTCAACAACCTTATCAGCCGAAGAAAAATAATTTCCAATCATTTAACAACTTCAAGCCAAAGTTCTCAGGACCGCCTCGACAAGCAGAACCTGAGAAATCCAACGTGTTCTGTTGTTTCCACGATTCAGATGAACACACTGGATCTTCATGCCCTGAGAATCAGAGGATGAATCAGATAATGGGATATGCCGGAGATGCAGTTCCAAGCTCCAATACAGTACCTTCAAATTCGAACGTTGCTCCACCTCAAATGGACAATTTCGATGGCGACTCCGCAACGGGATACTTTCACAACGAACCCGTAAATCAAGAAGAAGACTACCGTCAGTACAATCTTGCTGTCAATCACGAGAACCTGTCAACACCCGTGTTTACACGTGCTCAGCATTTCAAAGCACAGAAAGAAGAAGACGAAAGACGGCAGTCCAATGAAAAGGGAAAAGAAGCTTCCACTTCTAATCCCAAGTCTACACATAAGTACGTCACACCAGTTCCTCAAGAACCGTCTTCGACGAACTTTGACATAGTGACATCCATGATGAAGACGAAGGTACAAATTTCACAGCTGGAGTATCTCCAGGATCATCCCGATCAAATGGATCGGATTCTTAAGGTGATTCAGAAGCCAATCGTCATACAGCCCACATTGCTAGCATCTTCCGTACCAGCGGGAGAAAAGCCAAAACCTTTTTACATATCTTTGTATATGGGAGGATATAAGCTTAGCAACTGTATAATTGATTCAGGGGCATCTGATAACGTCATGCCTTTACAAATCATGAAAGCTTTAGGGCTATCATGCACGGAAACCAAAGAAAAGTGTTACTCACTTGAATCAAAACCCGTGCCGTTGGTAGGTCAGCTGAAGGATGCTCAAGTAAGATTGGCATCCTGCCCAGAAAAGAAGATCATGATGACCATTCTCATAGCTGACATCCCAATCAGTTATGGAATGCTCCTGAGCAGAAGCTTTTGCAAAGATCTCGGAGGTGAGATTCAATTGGATTGGTCGTACGCGACAATCCCATTGAAAAAGGGCACTTTCAAGTTGGAACCTGAGGCTAAGTCAACATTCACGGTGGTGAAATCTCAAGACCCACAAGCACAAGTGTTACATCAAAACACGGGTCCTGGCACGTATGCCATGCTGTCAGAAGTAACTAAAGAAGATGAAAATCTTGCACTTACCACGCAAACGTTGAATCAAGATGCAAGAATGTGGAATATGCAGTTCGACGGCAGTTGCTCAACAGCAGGATCGGGAGCGGGAGTTGTCATTACCTCTCCCGAAGGAACACTATACCCATTTGCTTATCGCTTGCAGTTTGATAACACAAACAATACCGCAGAATACGAGGCGCTCATACTTGGCCTCAAAAAGGCAAGAGATATGGGTATAAAATACCTTCAAGTTGAAGGTGATGCAGAGCTGATCGTTCAACAGGTCAGAGGGCTGTATCAAGTAAGAAGAAGTCGTCTTTCTTCTTACCGACAAAGGGTGTGGAATGCAATCGACTGGTTCGAAGCATTCAACATCGAGTACATACCACGTGAGCGGAATAGCAGAGCGGATTCCCTTGCGGTATCAGCAGCTCTTTTCATGCCCCATTCTGACTTTCGTCAGAATATCTTTGCTGTCGAGCTCATTTACAGGCCAGCCATCCCCGACAACTGTGACAATTGGCAGGTCTTTACTAATGATAAAGACATTCAAGAGTTCCTTCGCATGGATGACAATTATCAAGAACTATTCTTTGAAGGTAGTGCTTCTCCCTCCAAGGAATATATGGCAGAGAATTCCGAAGTCACGGAATCTGGCGTCATCCAATTAAAGGGCAATAATATCCCCAAAGGTCTAGTATCCTTGGAGGATATTTTTGATAGACACGACAGACGTGTTCAGGATCAAAGGAATTCTAATGACAAGACGTCAGCCGACTACCAACAAGTCAACATTGGTACGGAAGATAAGCCTCGGCTCGTCAACCTAGGCAAATGTTGCACTGTGGAAGAAAGCGACAATTTCATATCTCTATTCAAGCAATATCGAGACGTCTTTGCATGGTCCTATGAAGACCTGAAAGCATTCAAGCCAAAGGAATTGTCCCATACAATTCCACTAAAGTCTGACATCAAGCCCTTCAAGCAGAAGCAGAGACACTACAACCCGCGTATCCAAGATACAATCTACGCGGAGGTGAAAAAGATGGTGGATGCTAAGATCATATATCCGATCCACTATTCCACCTGGGTGTCCAACATCGTTCCTGTACGCAAGAAGAGCGGAGAAATCCGGATTTGTGTAGACTTCAGGAACCTGAACCAGTCGTCACTAAAGGATAACTATCCTTTACCCATCATGGAACACACATTGCAAACGGTAACCGGTTCGGAGATGCTGTCATTACTTGACGGATTTTCGGGGTACAATCAAATTGCAGTGGCTGAAGAAGATCAACTCAAAACAGCGTTCACCACTCCATGGGGAACGTTCGCCTACGAGAGGATGCCCTTCGGCCTCATCAACGCCGGTGCTACCTTTCAGCGAGCCATGGACTTGGCTTTTGGCGACTTAAAAGACAAATTGATTGTCGTCTATCTTGACGACCTTACCGCTTTCTCAAAAAAGCGGCAAGATCATTTTCAACACTTAGTGAAAGTGTTTGAGAGATGCAGGTCCCATCACATATCACTGAATCCGAAAAAGTCTATCTTCGCAGTGACAGAAGGCAAATTGCTTGGTCACATCGTCTCTAAAGAAGGGACTAGGATAGACCCTAATCGGGTAGATGCAATCAAGGATCTGGCTCTCCCTACCAATAAAACTGGGGTACATTCTTTCTTCGGCAAAGTCAATTTTATACGAAGATTTGTACCTGACTTCTCGGAGCTGACCAAAGACATCTCGGCAATGATGAAGAAAACAACTGTTTTCAAATGGACCGATGAAGGAAGGAAGGCATTCGAGAAAATAAAAGAGGCCATCAGTAAAGCACCAGTGTTGGTTCGACCCGATTTCAATAAAGAATTCATTCTTTATTGTTACGCGTCGGAACATACTCTATCCGCCATACTGACTCAGAAGTTGAATGAAGAGTCCGAGTCACCTATCGCTTTCATGAGCAGCAGCTTCAAGAATAGTGAATCTCGGTACTCCCAAATAGAGAAAAATGCATATGCCGTGGTGAGGGCTGTTAAGAATTTCAGATTCTACATCCTAAATTCTCACACCACTGTGTATGTTACAGACCCCGCGGTCAAGAGTGTCCTCACTCAACAAGAAATGGGCACCAAAAGAGGCAACTGGATTGCAAGAGTCCAAGAATACGACTTGGATATCAAGCCTACCAAGCTCGTTCGCGGGAGAGGTCTATGTCAACTCCTGGCAGAAGATGGTGATTTAAAACATCAAGCTGAAGATGGAATCCCAGGAACAGAAATGGAAGAAGACCTCCCAATGGTCTTATTAGTTGAATCTGCTCAAGAGTGGTACACAGAATTATGGTACTACCTAACCTACGGGGAATGTCCAACACACTTGGACAAGCAGCAGAGAAGAACTTTGAAATTACAAGCACAAGGCTATGTGCTTGGAGGAAATGTTCTATACAAGCGTGGGCTTGATGGAACGTTCCTGCTATGCGTCACCAAAGATCAACAAAGACGATTGATGGAGGCATTCCACAATCAAGCATGCGGAGGTCACTTCTCATCAAGGGTCACCGCATTCAAGATCTTGCGGGCATCATTCTTTTGGCCGACCTTGTTCCGCGACGCATATGACTGGGTACACAGATGCACATTGTGCCAACAATTTGTTGGTAAACTTAAGCTGTCAAACCTTCCACTCAGGCCGGTGGTGATAGATGCTCCATTCCAGCAATGGGGCATAGACTTTGTGGGACCTATCAACCCTCATTCCAGCAAAGGACATGTCTACGTCCTCACAGCGACAGACTATTTTACTAAGTGGGTTGAGGCAATTCCTGTAAAGCAGGCTACTTCCGAGGTGGTGTGTAATTTCCTCAAAGAGAACATCATTACACGCTTCGGAGTACCCAAAAAGATCGTGACTGACAACGCTACAAGCTTCTCGTCAGAGGAGTTGATAGAATTTTGTTTTGACTACGGCATCACCTTGTCCCATTCTTCAGATTACTATCCACAAGGTAATGGACAAGCCGAATCGTCAAATAAGAACATAGTCACAATAGTGCGCAAGATGGTTGATTCCAATCAACGGGCTTGGCACACGAAATTGTACGATGCTCTTTGGGCTGACAGAATCACGCCCAAAAGAGCTATCGGCACTTCACCTTTCATAATCCTATATGGCACTGAAGCTGCGTTACCCATCACTCTAGAGTTGTCTGCTTTACAGCTGGCATCCACAATAGAAGATGAGGAATTCAAAGATCCTATCGAGAAACTTATCTTGTGCCTAATGAAACTTCAAGAAGAAAGGGTGGAGATAGTTGATAGGATCACTCAGCATCAAGAGCGAGTGAAGAGGATCTTCGACAAGAAGGCTCGGCAACGGGACTTTGAGATTGGAGATAAAGTCCTGTTATGGGACAAGAGACACCAACCAAAGGGAATGCACGGAAAATTCGACTCCCTTTGGCTGGGGCCGTTCCTGATTCATAATCTTGCAGGAGAGAATTCCTATATTCTCTCACATTCAGACGGAAGGCTCTTTCCACTGCCTTACAGCGGGCAGTACTTGAAGCATTTCGTCCCTTCGGGGATGGGGTGAGTACATATTGTAAAAACTTTTCCTTGCTTTAACGTTATGTTGTTATGTTTTTCCCCGTTCAGTGAAGTATTGTCGTGTTTTAGGTGATTTCTTAGATGTTTTGTCGTAGGTGAATAAATTGGGGGAACCCAATAAATAAGGTGAACTCTATTTTTAGGAATGTATGGAACCAAAGTCCTGACTCCGTTACCCAACTGATTATATATACTGGTCTACGAAACTTGAGATTCTCGGTTCTCCTATGCCGTAGGTATCCGACATGGTCACCAGACGGAGCCTATGTTGTACCCCAAATAAATTTTTTGGCATTCTGTGTAAATTGTGCTAAATCTTGTTAAAATGCCATGAAAGGTCTGTTTTAGGTCAAACCAATCATAGAATCTTGGTGGGTTTCTGTCTAGGAACACATGTACAAAATTCTGAAAAATTGAAAATTAGGGTTTTTCCCCTATTTTCAGGGAAATCCCCCGAAAATAGGACCTTCCCAGAAATGATCGAAAATGATTTTGATAGGTTTAAAGGGCTTCACGATCACATTGGTCAAGTCAGAATCATCAAAAGACACGTTTTACTCTGGTGGGTCTATTTCTCTTTTTCAGGAACGAAGTTAGGAGCTCCACAGCCATTAATGGCAGATTGGCGATACCCGGTGACTGAAAGCTAAGCTTCAAAAAGCTTCAGCGATACAACCATAGCGGAAAGGTCAAAAGATCTTTGTTTGGCCGAAGGAAGATTCGAAAAGCGAAAGTCAAGAATTGACTAACTACGGAGATATTCTGAAGGGAGATTGCTCATGTTGAAAGCCTTCTTCCAGCGAAACACGGTCTTTGAAGATTCGTCCATTCGATAGATCATCGGCAGTCATTCTCAGCGTTTGGTTCTTTGGCTCAACAGTGAAACAAACATCCAGATCATCCGATGAATAGATCACTAGCAACTGCTGACGAAGCAAAAAGAGGCAGTTGAGGAATTATCAGGAAACCACAGTTAACGGCGAAGTTCTAAGGAAAAAGAGCCTTTTCAAAGCAAAGGCGCCCTTCCTTTTGGACTTCCAGATGCTGACCAATGACAAAGGGCTTCCTTTGATGACCTTCTCAGCTCAAGCAAATCTCGGAAACGCAACTGCAAGCATCAATACCTGACAGAGCAGTCAACGGATAATCTGGATCAAAGTAGGCAACTTGTCAGATGAAAATAATCAAGCTAAAAGGCAAAAGCGCCCTTTTCAAGGAGGGGCGCCCTTGGATAAAGGAACCCTAATTTGAGATCCAGATTTCCCGAAGACAGTCATTCTTAGCAGAACAGAGCTGGGTACCTGATGAAACATCATGTGGAAACATCTGACTCTCCGATCAACGAGAAATCCAGTTCAAGGCACGAGAGGTCATTTCAAATAAGCTGAAGAACGAAGACTGAAAAATCACTAAGGCATTGGCAAAAGCGCCCTTTCTTGGGAAAGGCGCCCAGTCTTTTGGAGCCCTTAACTCAGCTTTTTATCATTCAGTCTCCCAGGCACTTCTTTCCAGTATGGATTCTGCTCCGCAGTGAATGTGTCCGTGACGTCTCAAGATCAACAGACAACGCCAAGATTCAGGATCAAACAGGGGGTTTTCAGGAGAGAAAATACCAAAAAACTTGCAAAAGATGAAAAGGGACGCCTAAAATAAGTCAAAGGTCATTTGTTGACTAAAGTCAAAAGCTCTTTGAGTTAAAGTTGGCTAAAACGCTCCACGATTGGTGGAAATCACCTTTTTAACTTCAGATCAAACTCAAATCACCTTTTGAGCTTGTGTTAGGTCCCCAAATTTGTGGATCTGAAGCCCAAACATATATATTCAAGGTGAAGGCATCCATTTCATTATTTCATTGTAGGTTGAAAGACAAAAAATAGCCACAAAGCTCTCAAAGGACGCCATTGAAGATCTGAAAGAGGTTTTCGTCCGTTCTTCATTTTTATTGCAGATCTGAAGCAGGAAAGGGTTGCTATTTTTGAGGATTGGACCAGAGACAGATTTTTTCAAGAAGATCAGATAAAACTTCCAATCCATCTTCTGTCTTTTTCCTCTCTTCTTGTCTTAGGTTTTCTTGCGTCTGACAGAAAAAGCAACAGGCTACATCAGATCAGATCAACTGGGTAGATTCAGCATCATTTTCCAGAGAAACCCATCTCAACAAATTTTACAAAATCAGCAAACTTGCTGCCCCTATTTTTGGGGGTTTTTCTGAAAAAGTTTCAGAATCCAAATTCTGAGGAACTGGGTTTGTTCAGCATGAAGCACGAACAAAACCCATGTGCCAGATTTTTTTCAAAAAAATACTTCTCGGTAGGGCGCTATTTTTAAGGGTTTCCGAAAATCATCTGAACTAGGTCAAGCTTACAGTTAATCTTCAAGTTTTTCAGGATGCAGTACTCCCAGGTGCAATACGAGACCAAGACGGTCTTACTCCATGATTACCTGAAAACAGTTGACACAAATCTACACCAAGTAAATCCAGTGGTCGATTTGGAGCAGTTAGAAGGCATGAATCAAATAACATTGCAGAATATCGAAGAATCCGGATTGCTGCAAGCCGCTTCAATTCCCATCACACTACAAAGCGTAGAGCTCGTAATCGCTTGTATCAAGCATTACAACCCTACCACCAGAGAAATCAGAGCAGTAGATGGAAGGATTGTTTGCAGTTTAAAGCCTCAAGATATCGAAAGATGTTTTGATATTCCCTCACATCCTAACAGCAAAGTCATATCATTGACGGAATGTGAGAAAGCTTTTGAGACGGCCAAGGAAAAATGTCAAAGGATAATGGCCGAAAAATGGCTAAAAGTGACAAAGGCAAGCTTGCCTAAGTTGTTGGGGCGAGGAGAATGTAAAGACGAGTACGCAGTGTTAATCACTCTACTCAACAGAGTCACTGGAGAAGAAGATGGGCGTCAGTTCCAGCCATGGATGTACTATGTCATCGCTAAAATCATTGGCAGGAGGGAATACTATGACTGGGCCACTTTGATCAGTGACACACTCCACCGACAAATCACTGGGTATCTGGAAGCTCATAGGTTCCACATGTGCTCCTACCTAGTATACTTGATAGCCTTCCAAGGCGATTTCAGGTTATTGAACAATGTGGGAACCTTAGGTGTGCAGAAGGTTCACGAGTTTTTCACACGTCTTGAGTTTACTCAAGCGGAAAGACACTTCAAGAAGACAAGTGATCACTTCACCATGCACATAGTTCGTGAGCTTAACCATGAGATGCACGTGCGTATTTCACAGACAGCCAAAGAGGCAATGGCGGATTGGGCAGATTGGTTCATCCAATTTCCTACATTCTCCTACATACGCGTGTATGGCTACATTGGCCACCCCGCCATGTTACCAAGACACCCTTCCGATAGGGTAGTTTTCATGGAGTTCCTGAGACAGTTGTCCGAAGTTCATGTCCACTTGCGCTTGAAGAGGAAGACAGCTGTTAACTTTCCCGTTAAAATGGGACTATATAGATGTGAATCCGCGGCAGATGCAAAGATGATGGGTCAAGAACCAAGGAGGTTTAACCTCAAATATCTCATTGATAGAAGATCTTATGATCCCAGAGGACTCTATGCAGCACACCTTGAGCAACACTCGTCACATAAGTCTTCTATGGAAGATTATTGGGTGAATTGTAAAGACGAGTATGAAGTGCGAAGAAGGAATTACAGCAGATTCAGACTCCCACAGATTGCTGATTTCATGTCAGCAGACATTGAGGGCCTGTTAGATGATGAAGGGGAAGTCATTCTCCCCACATTCTTCGCAGATTCAGTTGACTCCCAACCGCTCCCGAGAGTGGATTGGTATGCCAAAGAGGATACATCTATAGAAGAAAGAACGAGTAGAGTGGTTAGAAATAGCCAACTCTATCTCGACAGCAAGAAATCAAGGAAGGTGATACCTCACAGAACAGAGCTGCCACAGGTTCAGTCTACACCACCTTCCACTTCAAGAAGGAAACCTAGACAAAAGCAATGGTGCAATCCTCCCCAAGGGATGAGGATGTCAAAACCTAGAACACAGAGGACACCAGTGGAGAAAGCCACACATAGTCCTAAAATAATCACGGGTATTGCTGCCCCAGAACAAAGAGTAGAGACTGCTACCCCTGATTCAGCAGAAGTTATCACGGAGGAACCAGCAGCATTAGTTGTTGAAGAACCAGTGGCTGAACCAATGGCGGAAGCAACAACAGTAGAAGCAGCAGCAGAAACGGTGCCTGTTATGGAAGCAGAGCCGCCAACATCACCAGTATCACAGCGAACACAGGTCCTCATCGACTTGGATTCGCCACCGAGAGACATTGCTCCAGCACAGTCTCACACATCTAGCGTTCAAGGGCCTCACGTCCCTCCTAGTGAAGTTCGCCGAGATTCTATTTGGCTCGAAGGTTTCCTAGGAAGGAAGAGGGAAAAACCCTCATATGAGCTTGACTTTACCGAATTCGACCACGTCCCACAAGACACGTCGGCGAAGAAGTTAAAGAAGCAAGTTCACATAGAAAGGAATGCAGAATGTGAGATCATCATAGAGACTGCCGCTCCACCAGTAGAGAAAAGCATACACGAGGTTCAAGTAGAGGACTACACTTTGTCTCAACTTAACCTCGGGAAGACTACACGACAGGTGGAGGCGGACCTTCTCGGAATAGCTTCGGTGAGCGCACAAGAAAGGATGGCCAAGGATGGTAAAGAAAAGGCAGCCTTAAAGGCTGAAAATCAGAAACTGAGGTCTTACATCACCAGCTTGATACATGGCACACCCAACGTCTCAGCCCTACCGGCAGGACTACTAGATCTCCCCGCCGAACAAAATCATCGGCAATTGTTAACATTCGGCAAACACTTGAGAAATCAGGTGGAAGAGTTTGTTCTCAAGGGTAGATGCGTACTGGCGAACCTATACCAGTTACGGGATAGAGCACATGAACTTCGTGTGGAGATCCAACAGTCGGAACAGAAGATTGCAGAAAAGAGGCTTGAAGACGAAAGTACAATTGCAGATTTGCAATTAGCATATCAATCAGTATACTCTGAGGAAAACAAGCAACATCTTTTTGCTTGGAAAGAACAATTGGCGTACAAGGTGAAAGCCTACGACGCTCATTCAGTAGAGATGATTGATTACAGAAGGGTGGTTGCCACTATTATCAACTTCGCAAGAATGTTGGTAATATCTTTCCCTTGCATGGAATATCAGCGTGAGGGAGGAGAATACGTCGAGTTGGTGACTGTACAGAACCAGTTCAGGGATGTCATCCGCAGCACCTTTCTTGACGATCCAGAGGGTTGTAAGCTGGCTAAGGTAGCAGCTTTATCAACCAAGTTAGAAGAGGCAGCATCTCAATGCATTGACTTCGGAAATCAGCTCACAACGGGTGAGGTCATGCTCCGACGCCACGTCATCATCCTACGGAGCATTAACTCCCCAGAAGCTGATGAGGTCAATCAATGGATTGAGACACTGTTGATTAATGGCGAGTTATAAATGCACCAGAAAAGGACGCCATACACACTCCAAGTGGCATTCATGAGACTTGAGTTGACTTGATGCTTCTTTCCAAGTCAACTCGAGATGCTATTAAATGTAGTTGGAGTTAACTTGATGCTTCTTTCCAAGTTTAACTCCACTTTCCTTAAATCATGCATTGTCAGATCCCACTAATTAAGGATGTCTAATTGACTTCCACGATTTGTGGATCTTAGATCTCCACTAAATGTGGATGTCTATTTTGGAGGGAGACTTTACATTTAAGTTCACCTTTAGTTTGCTTTCAGTCAACTGAAGTAGTTTCCAGTTGACTCTTTGTTCGACTTTCAGTTAACTGAAGTAGCTTTCCAGTTAGCTGCTTGTTCCCCTATTTGGAATAAATCTTGCTAGTGATTGGCAAGAACTCATTGTTAACTCAAGGAATTTTGGGGTTGCCCACTCCTTTGAGTTCTATAAATAAGAGCCTTGGGCTCATTATTTGTTTAACCTTTACTTGCTATGCAAAATTGCTGCGCCATTGTTGCCAACAAGCTTTGAAAGCGAATATTTGTTCACTCTTGGATGAGAGTTCGTTGGATGATTGTAATTGTGCATGATTTCGTGCCTTTGCTCTCCCAACTTTTGTAATTCGTTGATGAAGCATTGAAGAGGAATATCAGAAGGCGCTTGCATTTTGATCATCTTATTTGAGTTATGTCTACGTCTTGTGTTTAATAGCTTGTTGTCTCATTTCCCTCCTCGGATAGGAGTCCCTCCTCCTTGGATATTTGTTATTGACAGTTATCGTTTGATGTTGTATAATGTATTGACTTCCAAGCCATACTTCGGATAGGAGTCCCTCCTCCTTAGCAAGCTCGTTGGCCAAGGCATCGTGATTTTGTTGTTTCTAGTAAACTATTTCTTAAGCTCATACCTCGGATAGGAGTCCCTCCTCCTTGGCAGATCTCGGATCTAGTTTACCGTGCAGAGTGTTTGCTTGTACCAACCTTATCCCGGTGTATACCCGAGAGTTCAGAGCCTCGGTCATATCCTCTGGAGACGGTGAATTCAAGTGATCCAACCATCCCATTCCCGCTCCTTTACCCTCATGCTCTGTTCATCTTGAAGGTATTGGATAGATAAAAGCTAGTTAGTCGTAGTTAAGATCTGCAGAAACCAGAGAAAAGCTTAGCTACGGCGCATTGTGTTTGTGCACCCTTGTGTCCTGCCGCTGAAGCATAAAAAGATAGGAACCTAGTTAGACATTTCCCTTCCCTACGCATTGCTCCCAGCAGAGAGGGACTTCTCCTCTTTAAATAACGAAGAAGTGTTGCAAAACATTTGAAATAGCTGAACGTTTACAATCAGCACTCCAGAGGTGCTAATTTAAACGCCAACAGCACCCATAACATGAGGTCTAGTCCATGTTTTGAAAGCAATTGTATTTGCAGATCATATAGCAGATTATATTAATCTATTCATATTGGCATATTACTAATTTTTACCAATACATGCAAGCATAATAATCCGAGTCAACAATAGGCCGAAGGTTACTGTTGGAAGGATTAAGGTTTATCATTGAAATTGTAGATTTTTGGGCCTATTTGTATATCCTAATTTGTAAGATTTAAGGGCATTTTAACGATCAACCGATGAGGGGCATTACATATTTTTCTACAACCTTTCACCCCTTCACCACCTATCCACAAAAGATGGCAATAAACTCTTGTATAGCTGCCCCTATCTTTATCAACTCTTGTTGCAAATTGTAATAATGGATTTTTGGGGTTAAATGGGCCTTTTGCATAGGTTTTGAGGAGTTGGGATAGACAATCAAATGGGTTTGAACTTGGTGACCCTGCTACACTCCCACTCTTTGAATACCCCCAATGTTTGCCATACTTCTAGGTCTATTTCTTTCTTGCATTTGATCTCGTCATCCTGACTATCACTACCATTGCTGCTCATGATTGTTTTTTATAATAATTTTTGATTTCAAAGTGAGCTACAAGTTCAAATAATAATAATAAAAAACCCACAATGCCCTTCTTATGTGTTGAAAAACTTGAAAATTTGGAAAACAAATTGTAAATACAAAAGAAAGATGAGAAACATACCTCCTAATCTCTTCTTCAACCTACTGTTCTCTCCTTTAGCTTGCTACTCTTCTCTTGCTCTCCTTCACCTCAAAATGCAAATGTAGAAATGAGCTTCATTTTTTCATTTTAATTGATATAATAGGTTTAGATTTTGTTAAAAGGCATGGGGTGGTCCTTGTGGGCCAGCCCATGCCTTTTTTTTCTTTTAAAAATTGTTTTTTTTTTAAGGGTGTCATAAACAGCATTTGGCCGTATGGGATGGCTAGCTGTCCCCTAAGTCCCCTGCATGTTTCTAAATTGTTTCGGAAACGTTTTGTTTTTTTTTATTACAAAAGGGGATAGGTAGGGGATGTTTTTTGGCCATCCTCGTATCCCCGTACTGTCCCCGGTACAAGAACGGGGGTAAAAAGCTAGGGGACACGTCCCCGTGGAGCATAGAGAAATAGTGATAAAGAAAGTAATAAGACAAGACGTGCAATATGCAAAGACAACAATATGCTAACAATAAGACAACTACTGCATTGAAATGACAAAGTTACCCTCCCTACTACAAGCTTGGTGAAGCCGAGAGGAAGAGCTTAGCTTTAAGGACATGAGACGATCGTGCAAGAGTGTAGTGTAGATAACTTGAAACTTTCCAGAGAAATGGATTAGAGAGAATGGAAGTGCTAAGAAGTGAGAGTGGAAGAGTGAAGTTGTAAGAATGAAGTGTAATAGCAAGAATGATGAATGGAATCAAGAAAATGGTCAAATTGCATGCCAAATAGCCATTCCTAGGCGTGCCTGTAATTGCAGAGGCATTACACTTCGCAGGTAGGCGACAGTGTAACATCCCAATGGCCATAGGATCAGGAACTTGTCAGGATGTTCGCATGGAACGCCGACATTTGTGCGGCATGGAAGCATTGATAGGCCAACACTGGGGTAAAGAATAAACTGGATTTAGCTCGGTCTAAGTGTCAATCCGGGGATCGTAAGCTCATGAAAGGTGTTGTGGCTATTTGCACAAGGGCTGCAAGTTGTGAGGTGAGTGGGGATGAAAATGCATTCCTAAACTCAATCAATTACCTAGGTTGAAAAGCAGATTAATGTTTTTGGATTTTCTATGAT
>VDFB02351204.1:0-28136 GCA_007258455.2 Sequoia sempervirens
GTACAATGGAGAGACATGAGCTTGAAATTTTCATTTTAAAATCAAATGCTAGTACTGCTATACAACATTAAACCTCCTTGAATTCAAAACTTGTTACAAATTAACTCAAAACCTAAGTTGCAATTCTTCTTGAAAACTATCAAACTTTACAAATTGCTACCCCAAACTCACCCTCAGCAGACCCCAATGCAACTCTCTCCAACTCACAGTTCCACCGGGCCCTGAAAATCCTTCCATAGAGTAACGAAGGATGCACAACCACTGGCCCAGAGCACACACGTCATCACTAATCAACACCCTCGGGAAAGAGCTGATGTAGCAATAAAGATCACCGGAAACCCACTAAGAAGCAGAATCGAAACCATCAGAACCAACAACATCGTATCTATTAATTAAATTCAGTATCCTTCTTCCATTAAACTCACTCGCTGGCTTGGTGTCAAACGGCTCCAAACCCATACTTTTGACCCCTGAATTCTAGACCCACTGATCCACTGAACCCAAACCATCAAACGACCGCCTTCAAAACTAGCTGACATAATTGCCAGCATGGCAGACAAGGGCCCATCACACCATAAGTTTTGAAGGAAATCCACGTGGCAGTCGCTCGTGATATCACAATCCTTCAATTTCTGATCGCGTGATGGTGGGCAACCGTTGATCTTGAACATCGGTGATCTCGTCCCTTCAACACAGTTGACTGCCTTATCGTTAACCCTTGAGCAACTTTTCCATCAAGATTAAAACATCTCCATCGATTTGCAGCATGTGCATCCCACAAACGCTTTAGTAACCCACCCTTTTACTTCTTCGACTGCATCAGATGGGACACGTGGCAGTCACTCGCAATATCGCCATCTTGCAGTTTTGGATCACAGGATGGTGGGGAATGGCTAGGATGCGGGCGAACTTAGCTTTTAATCGCCACCATAGATCATCTTTGACTTAACGAGTTGCCCTAATTTCTCTGCTTTTGCTCATTTTTAATGAATTTCCCCAACCTTGTCAAATATTTCATTTTAAATGTTTTTCCTAAAGCAATGAAACATTTAAAATACATCGCTCAAAATTTCCATGGGCCCCATCCTATACACGTGGCAAAATCTTGTTGCTTCGCGATAGATAAAAAGTGAGCACCTTCCAATTGTGAAATAGAGGGCAAGCCATTTGATCAAAGGGAAGTTGATCAATGGTCATGTGAACCTCATCCCTTAGAGGGGACACGTGGCACCCACCCGCGATACCACGATCCTTCAATTCCCGATCACGGGATGGTGGACAATCGTTGATATCCGAAGGAAAATGATCGATGATAGTGCGAACACCATACGTCTCCAAAATATAACCTTTATTAATAGGACAATGGGGCATTACTAGGCCGACGAGACAACAATGACATAAGTTGTTTTTAAACGACGAAGCACAGGGTCGGTCTAGACTTAGGGAAAAATAAAACCTGCGGAGGCTGCAAAAATTAAAACCGAAGGGACCAAAGTCTTAGACAAAACAATGGGGCACAAGTTGTTTTAAGACCCTTCAAAAAGGTAACGTCCAAATAGAACCTCAACCAGGGTGGAAAACAAACACTAGGGTTTTACATGGAAATAAGGCTAAAACCCAAACCCTCAAAAAATTTCCAACACCATGAAAGACCAGTGACACCAGGCAGGGAAAAAATAGAATGCACAGAGCAAAATTTGAAGTTCCAATAGTGGCTCCAGTTGGGGACTTTCATTCCACTAGAATGAAGCAAGGATTCAAAATCTCAAGTGAAGCAGACCAAGAGGCAGAGATGACCAAAGGGGGTTGTTCGGACAAAACAACCCAAACTATATACAAAATATATACAAAATATACAAACCTAAACTATTGTTCATGGAAAAGAATATTTCAAGTGAAGTATAACTTCAAGAACTGTCCATGAACTAGTAGTTCAAGAATATCCCCTGTCATATCTTAGAGGAAGTAAGAATCTTCACCCCATTTACTATTAATAAAAAATGGACCTAGCCAGATTGCAACAAATTTCCCATGTTTCCCTTTATCTTCTAATCTGGCATTCCACATTAAAACCAAATCTCCATCTTTGAAACTCCTTGCAGCTGCCCTCTTGTCATACAAATTCTTTATTTGCAACTGCAACTTTACATTTCTCTTTTGATCTTCCCTCCTGGATTCATCCAATTCTACAAGAGCTTCCACTCTCAATTGCATCTCATCATCAATTTCATTTTCATACATCTGGACAAACTTATACATTTCCATTAGATTATTTTGGGGTAACCTAGCATTGATCCCATAAACCAAGTCAATTGGGGCACAACCTATTGCCTTCTTCACAGTTATCCTATCTGCCTAGACTGCTAATCTCAGGTTAGAATCCCAATCCCTTTTATTCTGATCCATAATTCTTTTAATGATCTTCATAAAGCTTTTATTGCTTGATTCTGCCTATCCATTTCCCCGTGGGTGATATGGTGATGAATAAGAAACTTGGATGCCATGCTTTCCACAAAATTCTATGTATTCTTCAGATCTAAAACACATTGCATTATCTGATACAATTCTTTTTGGACACCCAAATCTAGTCAATATATTGCTCATCAGGAAGTCAATTACTACTTTACTAGTAGCTTTCTTTGTTGGAATTGCTTCCACCCACTTGGTAAAATAATCAATAGCCACCAATATCCATGAGTGGCCTCCACTAGATTTACATGCTATCTCTCCTACAAAATCAATACCCCACCCTTGGAATGGAGATTGTACTACAACTGGTTTAAGAGGCAAGTTACCAGAAAACTTTAACTTACTAGAGAAATGTTGATAGGCATCACATGTCTTCACTAGTTGGTGTGCATCCTTAAAAAATATAGGCCACCAAAATCCAGCCCTCATTATCTTATGTGTAGTTGTTTTAGCCATATAATGCCCTCCACAAACTCCACCATGCATTTCCCTCAAAAGTTCTTTTTCTTGATCTTGGTCAATACACTTCAGCATGACACCTTCTCCATTCCTCCACCAGAGCTTTCCATCTACAATAACATATTTGATAGCATGTAACTTCAATGTCCTTTTCTCATTTTCACTCAAATTTTCAGGACATGTCATTCTTTGCAAATAATATATTACATCTTTATACCACTCAGAGCGCTCCATATCACATATGTGTGATCTATTCTCTTCTTCTAGCAAATTTATTTGATTTGCTTCCAGATTACTTTGGCCCATGAGCTTGGAAAATCCTTGTCCTCTTACCAGTTTAGTAATCTCGACCTTAATGTTGAATTCCTGGATCCTATTTATCCATCTACACCTTCTTCCTGACACTTCTTGTTGTGTGAAGATTTCCTTAACAACAACATTAGACACATAGGCAATTATAGTAGCTCCCATCAAATAAGGCCTAAAAGCATTTACTGCTTTCACCAGTGCATATGCCTATTTTTCATTTATATCATACTTGAGTTTTACAGCTTGCAAAGATTTGCTGAAAAAGGCTACAGGCTGTTCAAAACCCTCTACATTCTTTTGTAACAACACAACTACAATTGTGTGAAACGAAGCAAATGAGAAAATCTGTAGAGGTTTGGAAAAATCAGGGGTCCTTAACATAGGAGCCTCCTTTATTGCTTGTTTAATTGCCTGGAAAGCTTGTATAGACTCCTCACCCCATTCAACTTTGGCTCCTTTCTTGAGCATTTTTGAAATAGGGCAAACTATCTTAGCAAAATTTGTCATAAAGATCCTTAAGAAGTTTATTTTCCCAAAGAAAGATTGTATTCCTTTGACATTTCAGGGCTGTGGAAATTTATCAATTGCAATTACCCTCTCTAGATCAATTCTTACTCCGTCCCTGGAAACAATATGTCCCAATAATTTTCCCTCTGGTACCCCGAACACACATTTCTTTGGATTAAAAGAAATACCATATTCCAAGGTTCTAATGAATATCTTCTCCAGATGCTCACAATGATCCTCTTCCTTTTTTGAATATGTTGTCAAGTCATCTTGGTAGATCACCAAAAATGAATGAATGAAATCTAAGAATGCCACATCCATGGCTCTCTGAAAAGTGGCTCCTGCATTTTTTAGACCAAATGGCATTCTTATATAGACATACGTTCCCCATGGTGTGGTGAAATTTGTCTTAAACTGCTTAGAATCCTTGACCATAAGTTGGTTATAACCAGAAAAATCATACATCATTGACATTAATTCACAGCCGGTCACCCTTTGCAACATAGCTTCCATATTGGGTAATGGATAATTGTCTTTTAATGAAGACACATTCAAATTTCTGAAATCTACACATAATCTGATGTCTCCATTTTTCTTCCTTACAAGTACCAAGTTTGACACCCAAGATGAATGTCTGATTGGCTTGATGATTCCTGCATCCCTTAATTTCATTAATTCTTCTTGCATTTTGGGGGCTAAAGTGGGATTAATAGGCCTCTGCTTTTTCCTAAAAGGCTTGGCATCATCACGCAAAGGAATCTCATGTTGGAAAAGATCTTCCCTGTATGCTTTAAGATCATCATAGGACCATGCAAACACATGCCTAAACTTCCTTAATAAATCAATTAGCATCCTTCTCACCTTTGGTGACACTTTCTTTCCAATATACACCCTCTTTGGGGATGATTTTGTTCCAAGATTTATCTATTCCAAGTCATCAGGATGGGAAGCAGTGTGACTAGCCTTTGTCTTATCTTGATTATCAAATACTCTTTCTAGTACAACTAGACCCTTGGGAATTGTGTTTGTCTTCAACTGAATGACCTCATTTCCAAATATGGTATCCTTACCATCAACATTCTCAACAAAAGCTCTAAAGTCAATTTCTTGATTTTCATACTCTCCCACACAATTCAAGAATCTTAACACATCATCATCATTATCAAAGAATTGACAATTTTTTATGTTATCAGGGACTTATGGCCTGGTTTGCACCTCAACCTTTGAAATTCTAGCATAAGACAGGTCATCTGGTTTTAATGCAATATTAGCTAATAGGTCTGCCACCTTATTTTGACCTCTCTCCATCCATGCTATGCCAAATGCATCGAAGCTCTCCAATTCATCCCAAACAACATTCCTATACTATTTCAACCTCTTGTTCTTTGATACATACTTGGATTTGACTTGGGAAACCACAAGCTCAGAATCCCCAATTGCCTTGAGCTTCTTGATCCCATGTTTTGCAGCCAATCTCAACCCCAATAACAAGGCTTCATACTCTGCCACATTATTTGTACATTCAAATAACAGAGTGAAAGAGAACCTGAATGTCTTTCCACTTGGTGATCGTAACAAAACACCTGCACCAAAGCCCTCCTTTGAACTTGCACCGTCAAAATACATAACTCACAAGACACCAGATTCTGACAACTGTTTTATTTCTGTGTCAATCACTACAGTAGGCTTGTCACAATTGTTAGGGAATTCCTCAACCCTGAACTCATCTATACCACTGTCAATAAAACATGTCATGTTTTCAATTGGGCTATGCTCAATCATATGAGGTACTTTTGATTCCCTTTCAATTTTGAAATCCTTACCATCAATGGAGAAAGTGGAAAATGACAAATCACATTGCATGTTACCCCCCATTGATGCACTCCATTTTCTTGACAAAAGCATCCCAAAATGAGGTGGGATGTCTACGACTAATACTATCATGACTAAGTCCTTGTCAGGGTACTGAGTCAATTTATAAGGCAAAGCTCTGATAGTTCCAATAACTGGCACTTCTCTTAAATCCATAGCATAACATTTACCTTGAGTAGTATCTATTGTCAAGCCCAGTGCCTCCATTATTTTGAATGGCATAACATTATTTGACGCCCCTGAATCTATCATACAATTTCTTAAAATTTTCCCATTTATATCCATACTTAAGAAAAAGGGAGTTATATTTTTAAGGCACATGTTAATAGAACTTCCTAAATATATAGGAGGAATTTGTAACACAATTCCCTTGACTTCCTTTCCTTGTTCAGTTTTATTATCAGCAACATCTATGATCCAGGCTATTGTATTTTCTTTGTGTTCATTTATTCTCATCATTTCTAACAAAGGTACAGTTACTTTAACCTGAGAAAGCAGATGAAACATATCTACAGGTGTATACTTAGGTAGATTAGACATCATACCTTCGTCATTTTCCTTTTTCTCCTGTTGATTACCTCCTCCTATCTTCCTTTGCTTCTTGTCTTTTGCAATAGGTTCAACTACCTTTGTAATCACCTTTGTCTTCATTAGTGACACAACCACATCTTCTTGAGGCTTTGGGGTTTCATTCTTTTGTGGACAAACCTTTTCATTCTTAACCTCTTTGAATGTCACATCTTTTTTCTTGTCAACCTTAACACCTCTATTTTTATCCTTTTGTTCTTTAATAAATAGGCCAGCAGGTTTACCCTGCTCACCACCAACAGTTCTATTTCTCAATTGAAGCGAACTTATCATTTGGGCAGCCATTTCTTCAGTTAATCTTGCAATCTCTTCTTCTGACGGTCTCCTTAAAGACACTGAATCTTTAGCCTGTTCCATATTGCAAGCATTATGATCAAAATCATCTTCCTATACCTCATCATCAGAAGAAAAATCTACCTCATCAACATATGATTTGGTCATACAAACATCTACATCATCCTGCTCATATTCCAATGTTCGATTATGGACATCCTCCTCCTCTCCTTCAACAACAAGCAACTAAGCAATACCACAATAATTTTGATCATGAGGGTGTTCACACACTTCACACCATGGTATATTTGCTACTAGATTCACTAAATGTTTTTGCAAGGAATCTGGTGTATGCTGATCATTTTTAGGCTTTTGGCTAGGCAAGATTGGTTTTCCATCTTTCCAATTTGTATTATAAGGATAATTTTGTAATCTGAGTGGCCTATCATTTTTATTATAGGGCTTCCTTTCATTTCCTATACCCTTCTCTTGCTTAGCAACAATTTTCTTTATGTCTTTCAGAGTATTATAAACCTTTTCCCACCTTTCATCATCCTTAGGCTTTGCAGCCGAAATCTTCTCAGTCTTATTCTTAGGATTTTTTAAAAGTGTAGGTTCTTCTCTCCTACCACACTTCCCAAAAGCTCTTTTATTACTGTCAATATTTATAGCCACCTAAATGCATCCCTCATAATCTGAGGGTCCTTAGCTCTGAGAAGATATGCCATTTTAGCATCAAAAGCATTGAAGTATGTAGTTAAGGAAACATTTTCATCAAGCTTTAAAACCTGAAGTAATTTATACATTGCCTTTTGAAATCTTAAATTAAACTCTATCACAGGCTCATTCAATGACTTGATGTTATTAAATTCATTTAGCATAAAACTAGCATTAGTTTTATCACCATACTGCTCCTTGAAACACTTTTCAAACTCATCCCATGAACCAATACTAGCATTAGTTAGACCTCTATACCAATCTCTCGCATCTTCTACCAGAGATTGTACAAATAGTTTCATTACAACATCTTCATGTTCTACCTCATAATCATTTAGCATATCCATAAAAGCTTTCAAGTGTTCCTCTGCTATTACAACATTATTGCCAGCAAATTTATTCATCTTTTCTCTCAAGTCAGCAGGGATGGGATTTGGATAACCAGGGATACCATCAAAGAATAATGGCCTATACCTTTCTAACTGTATAGGTCATTGAAACAATCCCTCATTCCTCTAAGGATCAACACCAGACCCTAAATCTTGTACTTTAGAACCATCCTGATTTGGATTTATAGATCTATTTGCATGAGTCTTCAGGCTATAGTTGTTTATGGTGGGGTCTTGGTGACTCGATGAGGTTGTAGTTTGTGCAACCTCATCCATGTTTGACATCTTTAGGAAACTTAGTTTCCTCTTCATTTCTGCATTTTCAGCCTCAATTTATGCTTTCTCCAACTCTTCTGCTAGAGCTTCATTCTCCTTTTTAGCCTTTTCTAAGGTAGATTCTATTTGTAATGACACATGTGGTTGAAGATCTTGTTGAGTGGAATGGGGAATCACTTTCTCATTTATTTTGATCCCCTCAACTTTTTGCTTTCACTTATCAAAGACGAGCTTATTTGGTTGAGACCTAACCTGATTTGAGGGTTTTGGGTCAGGAGGTTTAGGCTAGACATCAATGTGGCCTATTGGGTTTTCTTCAAACACAAGCTTTGTTCCCCTATTAGCAATCTTCTGTACAACCAGACCCTCAACACTTGGTTTAGGCTCTTTTTGGTTCAAGAACTTCATGCTTTTCAACTGTCTCATTAGCCTATCCCTTTCTATCACAACATTTCTCAATTTTGCTTCTCTCTCTTCTTCTCTTTTCCTCCTAAGCTCAGCTTGCTTTTGGATTTTCCTTCTCAAGGAATTAATGTCTCCAAAAACATCATCAGGGTCAGGCAAAGTCACATCAGAACTTGATGTATCACTTACGTCTATTAAATTGACCTCTTCCAATACATGTTCATACAATAAAGGGTTTACATCATTCTCAGCAGGGGTAGAAGGAACATCACTGATGCATTCTCTATGATGGATTCAAATTATACTCCTACTTCTTCTCTTTTCAGTATATTTAACACTAACAGGCCCTTTATTTTGACATGTCACATCTTCTTGAACTGGTGTATTAAATAATGCATCAAAAATTCCAAAACTATCTAAATATGAACTTCTAGACAATGAACTTCTAGACACTTCTTCTAGATTTTCAGGGATAGGATGTAAAAGCTTACTTGTACCTTGGTGTACAGGGTCCTGTGACGTGGGAGCAACATTACTAGATTCTAGTCTTTTCTTCATCCAGTCCCTCTTCTTCATTTTGGGAAGTCCACCTTCCAATTTCTGTTTCGGGTGATTCCTCATGAATGACCTGGTGTTCTTCATTCTTCATACTTGTCCACAAGTTTTCCACTTATAATAATCCTTTTACAATAAAATGCACACTGGTGTAGAGGCTTCAGAGTCACCACCCAATCAGCTTGGGAATACCAAATACCTAAAGGCACATGGTGGAGAATGAAAACCCTTGGAACCTTGTACTGTCAATGCACAAAAGTGCTTTATAGAAGAAGAGGACAGTCTTAACACAAAATTTTAAGCTCAACCTTCAAATCACAAAAATACTATGACAACTCTATGCAAAATGGATAACTGACACACTGACAAGAAATATTAAAGCTAAATCCCCAGCAGAGTTGCCATCTTGTTGGTTTCCTTTTACACTGTAACCAGGTTTGTCTCCTAATCTACCTATGGCACTGCCAATCCCAATCAAGGGTAGCTCGAAGGACCTAGACCAACTGATGAGGACTTTAAGAAACCTCCTACACTTTGGGCTCTGCAAGACTTGGGAGGGTGATCCCTTAATGTGTTTACAACCTCTGCACCTTTATTATAAACAACATTAACAATAGCAGATGATCTCGCTTAATAGCTCAACACAATAGGATAATACTAAAATAAATTGGCTATTTATTAGTAATATCAACTACTTAGAGCATGAGATAACTGCAACACAGGGTAGTATAAGATGGTCATTGATTTGCAATTTGCAACAAGCTCTAGGCAAAGACAAGAAAATACTAAATCATATGGGTAATCACAACTTAGACCAGTGCCATATATCTATTGGGCAGGAGTCAAATTTATAAGCATCTAAAGGCATATAATAGATTTAACACATAACATATGGAATCCTTCATGACACTGCATTACAATTTCATCAATATATATTCTACCTCAATACTACTTACCAAATCCTTATACAGTACATATCCTCCTATAATCCCATTCAAGCATTTTAATTAATTCTTTGAATTAAATCCAAAACAAGGATCATACACACCACAGTAGTGAGATGGATAAAACAAACCTTGGTAATTTTATTCAAGGTTCATATATGCAAGTACAATGGAGAGACATGAGCTTGAATTTTTCATTTAAAATCAAATGCTAGTACTGTTATACAACATTAAACCTCCATGAACTCAAAACCTGTTACAAATTGACTCAAAACCTAAGTTGCAATTCTTCCTGAAACTGTCAGACTTTACAAATTGCTCTACAACTTCACCTAGACTCGACAAAATTTTCCTAACTTGCTACCCGCACCTCTGGCCTTGAAATCCTTCTTATAGAGAATGAAGGAGTAGACAAGCATCGGGCTGGAGAGTACACATGTCATCAACCAATTGGCACACCTGGAAAGAGTTGATGCAAGAATAAAGATCACCAGAAACCTACACCAAGATTGCCATTAAAGCAGAACTGGAAACCACTGCAACCACAACATCAGACCTATTAATTAACTTGTGCCAGTAAGCATCCTTCCCGCCATTAAAACTCACCCGCTTGCCTGCACAAACGGCTCCAACCATACTTTGACCCTGACTTTAAATTCCAACTATCGATCCTTTAGTTGAATCAAACCATCAAATGACTGCCTTGAAAAACTAGCTGACACAATCGCCAATGTGGTAGACAAGGGCTCATCACACCCTATGTCGCGAAGTAAATCTACATGGTAGTTACCTACGATATTGCAATCCTTCAATTTTTTATTGCACGATGGCAGGAAACCGTTGATCTTGAACATCGGTGATCTCGTCCCTTCAACACAGGCGGCAGCCTTATTGTTAAACCCTTGAGCAGCTTTTCCATCAAGATTAAAACATCTCCATCGATTTGCAACACGTGCATCCCACAAACGCTTTAGTAACCCGCCCTTTTACTCCTTCGGCTCCATCGGATGGGACACATGGTAGTTGCCCGTGATATCGCCATCTTGCAGTTTTGGATCATGGGATGGTGGGGAACGGCTAGGATGCGGGTGAACTTAGCTTTTAATCACCACCGTAGATCATCTTTGACTTCACGAGTTGCCCTAATTTCTCCGCTTTTGCTCATTTTTAATGAATTTCCCTAGCCTTGTCAAATATTTCATTTTAAATGTTTTGCCTAAAGCAATGAAACATTTAAAATACATCACTCAAGATTTCCACGGGCCCCATCTTGTACACGCGGAAAAATCTCGCTGCTTCGCGATAGATAAAAAGTGAGCACCTTCCGATTGCGAAATAGCGGGCAAGCCGTTTGATCAAAGGGAAGTTGATCAATGGTCACGCAAACCTCATCCCCCAGAGGGGACATGTGGCACCTGCCTGCGATACTGTAATCCTTCAATTCCTGATCACGGGATGGTGGGCAACCATTGATATCCAAAGGAAAATGATCGACGACAGTGCGAACACCATACTTCTACAAAATATAACCTTTATTAATAGGATAGGGGGGCATTACTAGGCCGACAGGACAATAATGACATAAGTTGTTTTTAAATGACGAAGCACAGGGTCGGTGTAGACTTAGGGAAAAATAAAACCTACGGATGCTGCAAAAATTAAAACTGAAGGGACCAAAGTCTTAGACGAAATGATGGGGCACAAGTTGTTTTAAGACCCTTCAAAAAGGTAACGTCCAAATAGAACCTCAAACAGGGTAGAAAACAAACACTAGGGTTTTACATGGAAATAAGGCTAAAACCCAAACCCTCAGAAATTTTCCAACACCATGAAAGACCAGCGACACCAGGCAGGGAAAAAATAGAACGCACAGAGCAAATTTTGCATTAATGAAAGATCATATAGCTTGCATTTTTGCATCTAATTTCATTGAAAATAATTCAAAATATGCATTTTTATCTTAGATATAGATCATAATATATAGAAAGCACAAAAATCAACTAATTTTTTTTGAAAATTTTGAAAAAAATACCTACTAGGACTCATTCGCCAGCTTGGGTGAATTAGTCCCAATGCAAATTCTAAACTACATTTTATAGAGTTAAATTCCCTGTTTTTAAGTTTATGTTTGCTATTATTGCTTTTATGTTTTAGTTTTCGTACTATCCTTGATGAAACAATGCTTGAACCTATAGATATTTCAAACAATCAAGACCAACCTAAGATAAAAACTTCACCTACATCCTACAAAAGACCAAGAGACAATGAAAACAACCCTGTCACACCTCTTAGAATAAAACAAGTTTACAAAGTCAAAGAGAAAGTGGTCAAACAACCTCCTATAGTTCCTTCTATTCCTCCCCTTAAGAAAGAAATGAAACCTATGGTTGATCAACCCACTCCTACAAAAACACAACTTGAAAACAAAAAAAAAGAAATAGAGGTGCTAGAGAGCATAGGCGTAGATGTCATGCCCTTGCTCGCAAGTTACATGAAGAATTAAATAAAGAAAATCAAAATCCAAACTTGAATGAAGCAATACATGATGCGCCTCCCCCAAAACCGAAACAAAACAATCCAATACAACAACCACAATAAGAATTGAACTCTTCCATGGACATTATCATTCAACCTCCTATTATCATTAACTTGGATGATAATGATGAGGTTGCTAAAATTGACAAAGAGGTGCATAATGAGTTGAATACATTATTTTCCTCTTCCATGAGCTTAGATGAAAAATCTCCTACAAAGAGTGTTGAACTTGGTATTGGTCCTAGTTCGACAATTGCTATTGTCCCTTTGACTAGTTGACCACCTTCGGTAGATGAGGAACATGAAATTGGGATGCAAACAACCTGCTAATAGGCTGACTCGCATGTGCCTTACTAGTATTTTGCATTATTTCATTCATTTTATTTTGTTTGATTGCATGTGCGTGATGTGATCCCCTGTGACGTTTTGTTTGATGTTCTCTCTCTCTTTGTGACATTCCTCTATTTGTATCTTCATTCTTCTCTATGTCATAAATCTTTTACCTTTTTGCTTTTTACCTTTTTCATTTGTCTTGTTTTCCTTTTGGGGATGACACAAGGCGTCGAGAAATTCATTTCTCTTCCATATTGACCCAAAAGATTTTCTTTTTTCATTTGTCTTGTGTTTTCCTTTTGGAGATGACACAAGGAAAATAGACACTCATGTCTCGTCCATGTTGACCCAAAATGATTTTTCTTTTCACTTTTATCTTTTCTTTGTCTTGTGTTTTCCTTTTGGGGATGACACAAGGTGTTGAGACATTCATGTTTCTTCCATGTTGACCTGAAAAATTTTTCTTTGTTTTTGCTCTCTTTGTGTCATTCTTCCAGTTTTATGTGTATTTGGGGAATGATGATAGTTCCAAGCTCTCTCTAAAAACATTGCAGCAAGAACATACTAACCCCAAATCCATAGATCCCTCATGTGTTTGGTGTTTTCATTTTGGGGGAAACCCCTCTCTTTTCTTTTTCTTTTACATGGTGTGGATTTACTTGGAAACATATGACTTGGCATAAGGCTTTTCAAGTTGGCTCTCATGTCTTCTTCTTTGTTTGCATTTATCATTTGCTACTTTAAGGTAATTGCTCACAGCATGGTGTTTAGCAATTTCTTTAAAGTGGGGGCATACATTGGCATTCTTTTGCATTTTTCTTTTTCATGGTTCATGGTGTAGTTTTCTTATTTTATACGATGTGTTTTTTATTTGTGGATGACATTGGGTGTGATGTCCCTCAAGAGAGTTATCTCTGTTAGCATATTCAATTCCTCTTGGTGGCTTGATGTGACAAACTGCATCCCCTAAGTTGTGAATCTTCTATTCTTTGATTGGTCCTCTCTTGGAGACATTAGACACAATGTTCCCTAAGTTAAAACCTCACATGAACTAAGCAAGACTCCTTTGAACATTCCTCATTTTGCATTTTGCATTTGTAGTTATATGGCCACCTTACGTAACACAACTTGCATGCCTGTGGAGCCATCTTGTTTGTTCATGAGCTCCAAGAATACAAAGTTTTTCTTGTCTCATGAAGCTTGAAAGCCAAATTTTTGTGGCACCTTATTATAGTTATTAGGGTGTATAACTTTGGTATGGTTTGAGCGGGAAGCCCGACTGAGGCATGAATTTACCCATAGCCACTTTTGTGTGTGTGTGAGTGTATACTAGCCATGAGTGTATGTGTCTCACCTTCTAGGACTTCTCACCTAGCAAGCAACTAGGAGTTTCGTTGCATCAGAGTGAGTATGCACTTTTTGGACGAACAACCTAGATCTGATCCACATCGTGAGGGACAAATGGTTGAAGCTTGATCCAATATTTAATATTTTTACCTTTTATCTTTTTCATCTTTGACATTGCATGCTTGTGCTTTGTTATTACTCTTTATATCACTCTCATGTGTGTTCTTTTGTTCCTATGTGGTTTTTCATGGGATCCCAATCCTGGGGGCCTGATCACCCCTCTTGATCCTTGTCATCCCATCTTAATGGAATTGACACACTTGGACCCCTCTTGATGTGTGTTTGTCTACTTTAGTGTGAGTTTGAAGCAAGTTCATCCTCTCACTAAAGTGGGGGCTAAATGTAGTGTCGAAAAATGTCATCGGGGAAATTTTCACACTTGTTTGGGCCCTCCTTGCTAAATTGAGCTTTATGTTGCCCCGATTTAGTGTTGTAATGTGGTTGGCACATTCACATTAGGTCTTGGGCCCTTGTGAACTAATGGATTTAAATGGTACCTTGCTAAAGTGTTGTGAAGTGTTGTAACACACTTTCACACTTTTCTAAGGTCTTATCAAATAATTAAACCTAATAAACATCTTTTTAATCAAAATAAATCTTAATATTGCATTATTTTGAAGTGTGGTAAAGTGTTATAACACACTTTCACACTTTTCTAGGCTTGTCATTAATAATTGGGCTTTCTTATGCTTTAATTGGCCCTATTTTGCATCCACATGTCTCATTTATTTCATCTTTTTGAGGATAATCCCTAGACCAAACATTAACCAATCATAATTTAGGTGTTTCAGGTTTGAATGGCCCATGTTTAGTGATTTGGAACTCATTCGCCACCTTGGGCGAATAGGTCCCACCTAGATTTTTTGGTCCTAAACCTGGTTTCACACATTTCTAGGCATTTTTAAATTTTGTCCCAAAAATTAAACCTGATGGGACTCATTCACCACCTTGGACGAATGAGTCCCATGTGGCCCAAAATCAAAATTAATACAATTTTTTGACAGGATTTTATTCTCCTAGATCTGATGTTAGCTTGTAGTGTTATAATTTTGGGAATTCTTGCATAATTAAGTATAAATAAAAGGTTCTTTCACTCATTTTCACCCCAAACATTCAAGTATTCATCCTTATAGCAAAGTTGAGTTTACAAGTGTTTTCAAGAGCATTCAAGAGCATTCAAGGGTAGATTATCAAGCATTTTAGAGTAGCATTCAAGTATCAATCATCATGTCAAGGATTTCATACAACATGTTTATTTTGGAACTAACAATTGTGATGTAGGGTTTTTATGATTCAAGCAAGCATTGCATTCAAGATCAACATCATTTAAGAAAAAATCAAGAGCTATATCCATTGCAACCATCTCAAGCATATTTGCAACACTTTATTTCAAGGGTTTAGTGGGTTGCAACATTTGTTCATTCATCATTCTCCCTTTTTATTTGATTTCATTTCAAAGATTGATTTCCAAAATAGGAATTGACCAAGGAAAACCCCTATCCACTAACCCAAAATTTTTCCCTCTCCTTTATGGGATTTGTAGGTCTAGGTTGGAAATTTCCTAAGGAGCAAGATTGGAGAAAATTTGTCAAAGTTGTCATCAAGTCTCAGAGAACATTTGTGATCATCTACAGGTTGGAAATTAGAGATTTAGATCTGGAAATCACTCAGGAAGGACATAGTAGAAAAAGAAGAGCAAGATCAAACTTTGAAGCTTCAGAAAAGACCAACTAGACTAATTCACCACTTCTAGTGAATGAGTCCCAATTCCAGTCAAATTTTAGGTTTTTGTAGATTCAGATACCCATTTGGCAGATTCCTGTTCTCATATAGTTTTCTAGAATTTGGACTGATTCACCCAGCTTGGTGAATGAGTCCCAATAAACATTAAAGTCATAATTTCAAGTGTTCTAGACCTCCATCTAGCCATTTCCAGATTTCTAGGTGCACACCTTCCTTTCTATAGCTTTCTATTTTGTTTCATTTACTTTTCTAGGTCATTTAGTGTTTTTGATTAGATAAGCAGGGAAGGGCCCTGATCCCATAGAACAGATACAGACAAAAAAATAGCAGAGAGAGGTGGGAAACAACACCACCTTAAAACCAAAAAATAACATCTGATTTGGCATGCAAGCCCAAATTTAACAAAATAACCAAGGTCCAACCATTATCAATCAAAAACATAAAGTGTTTACTAGCATACTTTAATCTACAAAGACCATTAATAAGATCAACAGTATTCTAGGTGGTATTCCACCATAATCTAAGGTAGATAACATAACAGTACTAGATATGATAAAAAGCCAAAAAACCCATCAAAAAATAGTAGAGCAACAACATGAGCCATTAGTTGGCTTTCTTTAGCAAGTCCCCATACTCTCCCATGAGAGAAATGTATTTGCGCCAGTTAGGGCCCTCTGTTTCATCCAACAGCTTCAGGGTATCAATTTTCTCTTGTTTCTTTAGTTTCCTAGTTAGCTTGGTTTCACCAGAAGCCGCACCAAGCATTCTTCTTCTCATCAACCTGTTAGTTACTCTCATGAGAGTAGCTAACACCTTCTCCATATCTTCAAACTGTACCTGCAAGAAAGTTAGTATTCTTTTTAAAAACTCAATACTTAAGTCCTCGACTCTATTCTCCATACCACAGAGCTCAACATCCTGCTCTTTCCCAACCTCAAACTTTTCCTTAGACGACTCCACTTGCTCCTCAACTTCCTCCACTTTTTCCTCCTCTAATCCATCCTCCCCCATCTCATAGGCAATTCATTTAGTTTTACTTTGCATTCAATTAGGGTTTTGCATTTCATCTTGGATGAGTAAAAGAAAACCTACAGTTGCATTTTCCACCACAGAAGTAGAGTATATGGCTACTACACATGCCTCTAAGGAGGCAGTTTGGTTACAAAGAATTGATAAAGGTATTGGTTTTGATTGCAAGACAGTGATGATTGGATGTAACAATCATAGTATCATATGTTTATCCAAAAATCCCATGCATCATGCTCGTACTAAGCATGTTTATGTTTAGTATCACTTTGTACAAGAGATGGTTGAGAATAGTAAGATCTTGATTGAGAAGGTTGACACTTTGGATAATGTTGCAAATTCTCTCACAGAGTTAGTGACCATAGATAATTTCTCTTGGTGCAAGAAAGCCATGGGACTTGATCACTATACTTGATTATAATTTTTTATTTGTATCTCATGGATGTAATTGCAATGTATAATATTGAGTGGGAGAATGTTAGGATATGTGACATTATAATTACTATCCTAAATTGATTTATGTGTCTTCACATTCTTTGAAAAGTGTCAAAGAAGACATGAGAGGTAAAATATTTATTATTTATTTTCCTATGATAAATTGTAATTGCATTCATAGAGGTGGATCCACTACGATGAAAGTTACAGAGCATCACAACAACATATTCCTTTTGGGCATCCACTTTCTGGGTGGGGACCACCTAGAAATGGATGTTATTTTCATGTTATCCTGGGTTGGGCACCCATTCTAGCATGTTTTGGGTTTGAGCCAATGAAGCCATTAGAGAGTAATGGAGCACTCAGGATTGACCAATTCTCATTGGCTATTGGTTAGGTGCCCATGTGAAGGCTATGTGATAATTTAATAATTTTCACCATGTTTTTGGGTTGTCCACTAAGGGGGGCGTGGGTTTATCTAGGTGGTTTTACTTGTTATTTCAGGATACCACAAAGTGGTATTCTCTCCCACAAACTTATATATATATATATATATATATATATATATATATATATATATATATATATATATATATATATATATATTGGAGCATTGAGATGGTGGTTCCATAAGAGTTTGTTTACAGGTTGCCAAATTAATGAAGTGCTGCTAATATTCAAAGAGGATTGTTGTATTGTTGTACTTCATTGAAGATTAATACAAACATTTCATTTCTTTGGGTGTGGATTTTTTTCCTACAAGGGTTTCTCAAAGTATATCTCATGCAACTTGTGATTCTCAACTTTTGTTATTGTTGATTTGCTTTATTTGTTTGAATCATTTATCACATATCATAATATTGGTAATCTTGAATACATAATTTCATATTTGTAAGCACATATTTAAGTTCATATTGCTGTAGGTTTCACCTTCATTTCCAACATGGCCAACATATTTTGACCTAAATAAAACTATTTTTTCTATTTTCTTTTGGGGAAATATGTGTATTATACTAAAGATTGATGAGGACTTTTTTTTTATAATTTTTTTCCAAATATATGTTTTATTTAATTTAATATTGACCCTAATTGCTTTCTTGAGTATCCCTCATGTACAACCAACATAACTTGAACTAAATTAATCATAAAATGATTATTATTTTTCATTGTGTAAATAATGTTATCTAAATTGATGACATATATTTTTTTTAAAGTTAAAAAATTAAAAGATATTAAGAAAATACTAATACCTAGCATTTCAAATTTATTGACCAGTTTCCTCATAAATTAATTAATAAATTATAAAAATTCCAATTACAAAAAATTAAATATTTGAAGATAGACATCATCATCTATAATGGGTTTTAATTTTTGCAATTTTTTTTTAAAAGAACTTGTCAACCATATTGCTAAAGTCCACTTTTCTCTTATTGTTTTCATGGCATTATACTTGCTTGTCCAAGGATAAGGGATGGGTTTTCAAGCCTAAAATCAAATCAAATCCATGGGTTTCTATATAGGAGTGAATTTTCACCCTTTAAGCAAATTACCCTTTCACACACCCTCACCTTGGAAAATCAAATTCGAGGGAAAAATTCCACATCACCCACCTGCCTTCCTTCCACTTGGCATTCATCCCTTGTGTCAGAAAGAGAATATTTTTTGGGGATGAACACACGGTGTGCGGATGTCTATGCACCGCACTGCCATCCTTGACAGATTCTTGCGTCTGAAGTTGGCAGAGGTGTCACACACCCGATTGGGGTCGAATTATAACATCCCTCTTCAACCAACTAACCCAAAAATGCCTTATTCCTTCTCATCCCACCTTCAAAACCATTCATTCTCACTTCATTTCTCCCTCTAGACATTCACATTCAATCTCTAGCAATATTCTATAGCTTCTTCACATTCTCAGGCATTCTAGCACTACATTTTTGAGTATTGCAGCAACTTTGAAGCTCCGTCAACTCCACATTGCAAGTGTGAGGAAAACCATAGAAGTGTGGGCTTGGATTCTTGCGAGACCTCCCTTCATCACCACTATGACTGTGGTGACTTTTCCAAGTCCATACCTTGCATTCTCCTCCATTGGCTAGTGAGCTTTTGGGTGAAGGTGGTAACACTTCACACCTCTCCTTTGTGATTTGATAGAGTAGCATAGTATTGTTTTGTAGTGTTCATTTCTATCTTTTCATTTCTTTATTGCATATTCTACTCTATTACTTTCTGGCTATTTGTGGAGGTGGAAACACCAAAACGGGGATCTGGCTGAGGCATGCTCCTATTCATCCCCAAGAATTTCCCTCTTTCTTGTGTGTAGGTGAATGTGCACATGGAGCTAGCTAGTGAACTGACACTTTTGTGAGATTATCTTCATCACCCTAGCCTTCATTTATTTTCTTTATCATCTTCGTCTCTATTTCTCATACTTTATTATTCTATTTTTTCCATCATAATCAACTAGCTAGGCTATCAATTAGTTTTTAGGTAGTTCGTACTGTACTTGGTGTTTTTTGGCCATATGGATTCCAACACACCTGAGAGACACCAGCGCTTCGTGTTATCATCCCAGAATTGCACTGTCGTCCTTAGACAGAGAGTTGTATGAGGTATAGTGCCAACTCCAAAAACCAACTTGCCTAACCTAAACCTGAACTCTAGGTCTATAGAGTGATATAAGTACTATATAGTGCTCTTCATTCTTGATCCTCACTCCATGATATCTTTTAGAGTGAGGTAAGTTAGGGCAGCCCTCCGCTCTCAACTCTCCGTGACTTGGAGCCTTAATGTGGTTGCACTAACTCATTTGACTGCAAAATTGGACGAAAATGTTTGACAAAATATGTATAATTTGATGTATTGTCGGGTGCTTGTAAAATTTGATGTATTGTTGGGTGCTTGTAAAAATAAGAAAAAAATCAAATTGTGGCCGACATAAAGAAAAGTGAGTTCGCTGATTTATTGCGACAGTGTTTTTCTCTACTTGAGACAGTTTGTGGAGAACTAAGGACGATTTTCTTGGGAAAAATCAGAAAAAATTCAAGAAGATATCGCCAAGTTGAGGGTAGTCATTGTCTTTTTGCAGAATTTAGTTGTGAAGTAAGATTTGTAGTTCTAGGTTTGAAAATCATATTTTAAAGCAACATCTCATCAGATTTCATTTTTAAAGGTTTAGGGTTTTGAGAATTTCATGTCCAGATTTTGTTGTGTGGAATCACCATAAGATCACAAACAAGGAACAAATTCTTGTGACTGTAATTATGTGATCCATAACTCTATTGGTCATGTGGCACAGTTGTGCTATAACAAATACAAGATGCATTCATGTGTGACCCAAGTTGAATGTGGCTATGTTGTGATAGAAATGGAGGCACTCATATATTGTAGTTAATTCAGGTTGTATAATGTAGGTGTCAATCATCATTGGGTGCATTCAGACTATCTCAAGTTTAACAGGTTAGGATGTAATTATAACATGATCGAAGAGTGATTACCTCTTGTTGCAATAAAGAGCCTATAACTCTGGTTGATATTCAAAGTGGTTGTGTTATATCAATTATGTAGTGCATTCAAGAACAACCCATGTTTAATGGGATATTCTAGAGAGTGATCAATATTTTCTAAACCTTATGAATGTTACTTAAAAGTGTATAGGTTAAACTACAAACCAATTTTGTTACATACTTGAATGCATTCTTGGGTTACCACAATCTATAATAATGTGATATGCTAATAACCATTATGGATTTAGTATTAAAGAAAGACCCATGCTATATAGGATACATTTCCCTGATCAAGTTTACATACCTTAATGATCAAACACAAGCTTCCCACACACTCTAGGATACAATCCAAGATCATACCACAACTTTGTCAAGACAACTAATTTTTCGACCCAAGATTTCGTGTTGTTTTTTAATACCAACAGAAGCATTGGTAAGAGCATGATTAGGGTACAAACCCTAGGCCTCCATAGAAACATAAAAAATAACTTAGCGGATTAGTGAGGTTGCAATACCGTAAAGATTGAGACATTGTAGCTAATAACAAAATCTTGCAATCTAAAGATTGTAGCCAATAACAAGCACACTATGTAGCTTAGTGACATTTGTAAATGCAATCTATGGTAAGAAGAATGACAGTCACTTGAGATGTGACAGTCAAAAAGAGGTTGAGCAGTGACAAGATAATAAAGCTCAAACCTTGCATAGTAAAATGGAGATTTTAACAGTGAGTTTCCTTACCCCCTTGCTGACCTTAAGGGTTTTTCAAATGCTTTTGGTAGTGTTAGACAAGGCAAATGCAATCAGTGGAATGACTGTCCAAATGAAGTAACAGTGGTAATCATAGGTTCAATGTTTCTTCTTAGCCATTAATGTATAATGGAGGTAGTGGATTGCATGTTTGAGCAGTGTTTTGAGACTCATCAAAGATGGGAGAATAGTGAATAATACCTTGTGGACTGTGAAGTAGTGTCAATAAAGTTGAAGGATCTTAAGATCTACAATACCATGAAACAATGAGTCCCCTATAGTAAGTAGGTAGTCTATAGAGAATAGTTTGATTTTATAGAAGGATGATCATGAAAGGAATCTTCAAGTGATAGTGAGTGAGTTGTTTGAGATTGCATCTGAGGGTGCAATACCAGTCTTAAGGAAGTTAGCAAAGCAGTAAATGTGCAAGAAATCAAATCGTACACAACAAACAATTCACAATGTTATCTTGCATAATGCCTTGAGTTTGAAGACAAAAATCTCATTGTATCTTGATGAAAGTGGTGACCTTAATGGTCAATCACTAGCAACCATGATTTTAAAACATGCTATTGTGCTTATGGAGGCAACATTTTAAGCAAGGCGTGAGTGGTGGTTTGGAACAATGGTAGGTATGAAGGACTTGCTTTATATGCATACTATGCAGTCTAGCTTAAGACAACGTTCTTAGAAGAGATTGAAGGTGGATTATGGAACTCAAGGGTTACCATGAAAAGGATTAAAGCAAAGACTGAGATCTATTTAAAATCCACGGTCATGAAGATATTAAAGATGTCACATGCAAAAACCTAGTAGCTGGAGTAATGAATACAGTGCCAAAGAGGATAGTGTGCTGGGGCAGATTTAGGAGATCTCCACATTATCTAATTACAGGGAAATACATCATTTATTTATTTTTTTAATTAAAAGAAATAATTCTAAACCCTATATAGGATACATTGATACTTCAAAAGCCTCTGAAGGAATTTGAGATTATGCAAATATATGTCAAGTAAATACCTAGATTACAAATAGTAGCAAGAACAATGTAAGATTTGTTGAGCAGAGCAGAATGAGATAAGCAGCAATGAATCATATGCCTCCTTTCACACACATCTCCTCACCATTCTCTGTCATTCTTTACGGCAACACTTCTCCATTTTGGCAGTCTATGCTTGAAAATAATGTTTTGACGAAGGTTTTAGAGTATGTTTATTAAAATGAAAACTCTATTCTGGTGGGCTATGCCTAAAAATAAGATTTTGACAAAAGTTTTAGGGTATGTTTATTAAAGTTTTAGAGTATTTTGGCGGGCTATATTCTTGATTCCTTAAATGATTTATTCAAATAGATTGTGACTAAATAAATGACTAACTATTTAGTCATTTTTATTTGTGTGACTAACTAATTTTTAATCAACGACCAAACTAGTAAATTTATTTATTCATTTATAGCTGAGTTGCAAAAAATGAGCAGAATTTAGTCATTTTTAGTTGTTGTGACTAAAATATTTAGTCACCTAGCCATTTATTTGCCAAATTCTACTAGTGTGTGCTTCCTTGTGTGATTAGGGCTCTCTCAATATTGAGGGCCCTAGTGAGAAGCTCGTCATAAGAAGTGACACATTGCATCTTTAACTAAAAGGATAAATCCCAGATTGACATAGCAATGATAGATTCCACTTGTTGCTCCTAGGAATGGGTCACTTGTTTACTAGCTCGCTACCTCCATTGTTGTAGGAATTTTGTGATCAAGTTCAATATTCTCATTTTAGAAGTCTTAACGGTGGGAAATTATAGTAAAATTAGAATTTAATAAGTTTTGGAATTAGCATTTTAAAGTGTTTTTTGGGGTCATTAACTTCAGACTATCTTCTCTTTTGCAGGGGTGGTTGCATTCCAAATTTTTGCAAAATATCTAATTATTAGATTATGTTACATGTCTATGAACAAAAATTATTGGAGTGTGAGTTTAATATTTTTTGAAGATCTAAATAGTCAAGCTTGGTAAAGAAAAATCATGTCAGATAATATTAGTCTAGAACAAAATGAAGAGACACTTGATAGATTGTGGGCTAGATTGAAAAGAAAGGGTGATAGGAAATGTTATTGTCCTTGCAATAATTACAAAGGCTTAAAGACAAGATGACTTTTAATCACAACAACTGAGAAACATTGTAGGAAACATGGTCACGTTGAAGGGGGGAATGATTATCATCCATTGGTAAGTTGTTCATTATATGTGCTTATATTGATTGAATTTGTAAATGTTTATATTGTTTTAACATTTTATATATATATATAATCACTTGATCATGATCATGGTTTATTTGTGTCTATCATTATTATAAAGGTGGGGCACCCTAGGGTAGATGATATGGATTATCATGGCTTGAAGAATGTGGTTTTGCAAGCGGATGAACATGGAGCTGTGAATATCAAAGATGAAGTTAATGATCCTATGGAAGAAGATGATCATGCGCCAGAAAATACAGTTGAAGATGATGGTACAAATACATTGATCCATGACACATTTAGTGGCAGAGTTGATCATGATGATCGAGATGACTTTGATGATGTTCATGATTTACCTATACTTGAGAAGGCATACGAGCCCCTTTATGAAGGCTCCCAAACAAATCTTCTCTATATTGTATTGTTGTTGTTGAACTTGAAGGTTATGAATGGTTTATCAAACATAGCAATCTCACGGATGTTAAGGTATGTCATATATGTCATCTTTTTTCATCTATTTTAATTGTTGTTAGTTCATCACTAGTAAATAAATGATGAAATATGTACCATTAATATTCTTTATATTAAAAAATTATTTTTTGTTGTAGATTGAATGGTGAATTTTTGTTACCACCATCAAATGTTTTACCTCACTCATACCAAGATTTATCTGGCATTATGAAAGATATCAGAATGGAGTATCAAGCAATAGATGCATGTCTCAATGATCATATTATATATCATAAACAATAGGAATTAGCAACAAAATGCCTAGAATTTCATATCAGTAGATATCAAAAAAATCAACTAACAAAAAAGGTGCCTCACAAGGTTCTTCGTTATATTCCCATTATTCTACGTATGCAATGATTATTTAGGTGCAAAAGCTTAGCGCAATTTATGGATTACCATGCACGAAATAGAAGTGGAGATGACATTCTTTGAATTCCTGCGGATGGTTCTGCATTTCGGGACATGGAGGAAAAATGGCCACACTTTAAAGAAGAACCTCGTAACATCAGGCTTTCATTGGGAGCGGACGGTGTCAATCCATTTGGAGAGCCAAGATCTATTTACTCGGTGTGGCACCTTTTTTGTTATCAATAACATTCCTCCATGGATGTGAATAAAGAGGAGCACATAATGTTGTTAATAGTTGTTCAGTGTTGTTTACATCAATTTTTCTTTATGTAGTAGCATCTCATTTGTCTTATTTGTTGCATATGTGACTTATATTTTTCATTCAATAGTCATGTACATTAATTTATATATATTGCAGTAAAATGGTTATAATAATTATGTAATGTTTATGTTCATTCAACTAGGTAAGTACCAAGTGAAAGATATGAATGTATATATCGAGCCTCTTATCGAAGAGTTACTAAAGTTATGAAATGGTGTCACTATGTATGACGTCTCCAGACCAATAGGACAAAGACAATTTCAATTCCATGCAATGCTTGTATGGACAATTCATGATGCCCTAGGGCTAACACATTTTTTTGGTATGTTATAGCGTTCATTTTGCTAACAATATTTAATTTTATGAAGTAGATATCATGCATGTTTTAAAATAATCTATTCATTATATATAATTATAAAAATTGACATATTTAATCCAATTATATATGATCATAGGTCTTCAAACAAAGGAAAATTTTCATGTCCAATTTGTGGTCCAAAGATGAAATCTAGATGGTTCAAAAGTTTAGGAAAGCAGGTGTTTGATGAGTATAGGCACTTCCTCCCTTAGAAATCATAAAGTATCAGAACCCTAACTTGAAAAACATCTTTTTCAATGGGAAAGAAGAGACTACATCAAAACCACGAAGAATGACACCTCGCCTATGGAAGTTGGAATATAATAGAATTAATTGTCAAGGTTATATATTGGATCAAATTGTTTATCTATCATATATGATATGTTTTGAATTTATATTTTTATATTGTGTTGTATTTACTCATGCTGTAATTGACAATGATTTTCGTTGTTAATTTGTTTAAATTATATGCTTTATGAAGGTCATCAAGGCATTAATGGCCTGCTTCCACAGGGACTGAAAAGTTATCCCAGACAATTTAGTAGGTTTCCCTACTATGAGCAGATACAAATTGTGCATTTGTTTGATACAATGCATAGGAGAAAGAATATAACATAAACATTATGGAAAATATTGGATGGAAGGCATGACAAAGAAAAAAATGTCAAAATTTGTAGTGACATTCAGGAAGCCAATCATGCAATGAAAAATGTCATTCAATTAAATAGCGATGGAGACCAAATTAATATAAGTTCCGTTCTTTGGTTATTAACAGAGCTGCAAAGCAATGCTATAAAAGAAGTCATACGAAAAATTCGATTTCCCACAAGATTTGCTGTGAACATAAACAATATAAAAACAAAGAAAGGTGAATTTGGGTCAGGGATGAAAACGTATGATTGGAATACTTTCATTAAGGTAATTATTTTGGTATATTATATACACTTGTATAATGCATGTACTTTTCAGTGTATTGTGTTTACTACTTTTGGAAAAATAATGAAAAGATCATTTTATAATTGTTGCAGTACATTCTACCTCTATCTCTCCCAAAAAACTTTGACAACAATGTCAAGCAAGTTATATATGATCTTGCAAAATACATGAGGTAAGTAGCGAGATTTGTTCAATTCGATGTATACATCTTATAATTGCCATTTGTTTTACTTGTTATGTAATATCTTGTATATTTTGTTAATCTCATTAATATATTTGCAGTTGAATCACTTGTAGATGGTTGTCATCTAAAGAAATCCATAAAGAAGATATAAATTATTGGAAGAGAAAAATTCCTCGTCTAATGTGTAAAATGCAAAAGTGTCTACCTTCAACATTTTTCAATGCACAAGAACACTACCTCATACACCATGTTGAGGAGATTGAATTGTGTGGACCTGTACACACAAGGTCAATGTGGATGGTTGAGAGGCACTTGAAATTTTTGAAGGCTTTGGTTAGACAAAGAGAACATCCCGAGGGTTCTATGGTGGAGGGATATATGGTATACTAGACTATGGTTTACATTAGTGAATATCTTCCTAATTTTGTAGCAAAGATCCATGTAGATCGCATTTGGGATCTCAATTCCATTAACAAATTCGAAGGGGAGTACCTGATGGGGAAAGGTAGATTGAGGAAAGTGAGAGTGGTATAAGATGGTCATGGAGATTAATTGGAATACATTTTGTTATGGTTTTATGTATATTGTACTTATTTAATTTTAATTTTCAATATACATCAATTATAAGTAAAGATTAAGTATCTTGTGGTATTTAACTAATTATCACATTGTTTGTGAATTTCAATTTTTTTGTCTGATTGGTCGAAGTGGGATGCACTACATTTTCACATATATAATCTTGATTGGATGACTATATGGATTGAATGATGTCAACAATCTATTAGGTACGTGTATGGGAAGGTGTGGCTTCATTGGTTAAAAAAGCTCATCGTAATGGAGATTCCAATGTTACTCAAAGAGAAATTGATTTAGCATATGGTTTAAGAGATAAAAAGGTATGTATAAATATATTAATCACCCATATTATTTAATTATTTTCAATTATATTGATGTATATATATGTTGAGATTGTTTTCTTTGCATACATTCGACCAAGAATAAATATGTTTATCAACTGACGATATTGCAATAATATTTACATGTTTGACATATTGTAGGTGAAACACCACAAGGCTATGTGGTGCAATGGTCATAAATTTCAAATCAAAATGTTAGATGACATGAAGAAAACTTGTGATTCTGGTATAACTAAAGTCTTTCAGGTGACTAATGTTTCATCTAGAAGCGGTATACATCCAGAAGTCTAATAAAATCGATACTATGGGATTTTGGATGATATAGTTGAGTGTGACTTTAAGTCCTTCAGATTAATTCTATTCATCGTCCTATGGTACAAGCTACGATTGAATGAAAATGATCATTAGAGAACTGTTATTGAACATGATAATGGATTTACCATGGTTAATACAAGGTTGATCGAGCAAGCTGGAAATGAGCCCTATGTTCTTCCAAGCCAATGTGAGCAAGTATTTTACTCAGAGGTTCCAGGTAAACCGGGTTGTTCATTTGTTATTAGACATGATCCAAGAGGAAGGCCAATAAAGTATAATGTAGTGGAAGAAGAAGATACCAAAGAACTAGAAGATGATGTAGATGATGATCAGGATCAACAATTAGTTGATGATGTTCCTGACGAAGATGTCGAAGAGGAGGAACTAGATCATGAGGATGTAGGAGTTAATGTTCATGAAGATGATATCTCTGTGGATGATGACATTATCAAAACTGATATCGATGATGATGATGATGATATGACCAATCCTTACAATGTCGAATCTAGAT